>VBVQ01002698.1:0-23305 GCA_011636635.1 Tetramorium simillimum
TCCGAAATGGGCGTGAAGCTCTGCTCCGGAAAGGATGGTGCCGAAATTGTCGTGCGAAATAGATCAGAGCTTAAAGTGTGCCGAAAGTATCTCGCATTACGTTCGCTCGGGACATAATCGCAACGTCGACTTCTCGCCGGCTCGGGATGGAAGCCGCGGGGCTTACGTGATCGCGAGCGATCGCGAGCGTTAGCGCTGTGTATCCGATTACGAGATGTGTATCTACGGGACGGCGGGCACGGTCGTTAAATCGCGGTACGTGCCGATTCTACGCGTGCGCTCCGCGTCCACGTGCGCGGGCAGTTCGCGCGCGAGACGCCAAAAACGTTCTAGCCCCGTCGTGGGAAAGGAACGTTTGGACGCCGCCGTAAGACAGGCCGGATCGTGCCGCGTTGTTTTACAGGGCGCTGTAATTGCTGTTCGCTCGACGCCGCGAATTCACTGATTAATGCTGTTTAAGCGGCATCGACGTGCATCGGCATCGTAATTCACTCGCGCGTTGCGCCTCAGTCGCGAATCATTCGCAAATCCGTGCGAATTCTCGCGTTTTATCTCTCTCTTTTAATTCAATTAATCGTCGTTACGTCAGCGTCCAGAATATCTAGGAACAGAACGGCGTTATTCAGCGCAAAGTTGCGATATCTCGTTTGTAAACTCGAATGAAAACGTTAATAATTTTCTTGTAAGATGATAGCCTCATAAATCGCTAATCACGAGGCCTCAAAAGTAAATCATGCGTATCGGAATAAATCTTACTTACTTGTCATGTTTAATAAATTCTACATGATCTTCTCTTTTCCTCCTTAATCGATTCCCTGTTTAGGTTCCGTATTTCTCAAGGATTTCGAGCACATGTCGAATATAAATGCGTCTTCGCCGCAAATGTGCAATATTACGGACTTGAGAAAAAAAAAAGTGATTTATACGTTCAAAAAAGAGAGAAAATTTATTAACACATATTTTTGCTTTAACCTCATTGTAGCCATTCTGCGATCGAGATGCAATCTTCTTTGACATAGGCATCCTCTTTACCAATCTCAACACAAGAATTTTGCGATGAATCAAAAATATTTATTATACGTAACTGCTCGTCGACGCGAACCAGCTACCGGGGGTCTCGAATTCCTCCGCGCATTTTCGCCGAAAGACAAGACAGACGCGGAACGATACGATCGCCGTGGCGCTCGATGATCCGCGCGATAACACAGTACGCGCAACGTAATAATTAATAATTCCACGACGCGAGAGGACAATGTTACATCTCGCGCGCGTCGTCGACACGGTTCGTTTCGCCGGCGACCAGCTCGCGCGGTCGTACGTCTCCGCGCGCTTATCCGCGCGTTAATTCGAAGCCTCGACGTACGCCTCCCTCTAATCGGAGGGGGGGAAGGAGGGGCCAGTGTAATTCCGATATGTAACGTAATAATAACGACGAATCGATAAAGATCTCAACAGCGCCGGTCACGCCTACAACACATAAGACACGACGCCGATGTGTAGCAATGCGGCGGTCGTGACTGCGCGTTGGAGCGCAATGATCCCCGCGAAGTGACTTTCCTCCTCGAGATAACATCGGGGTTACACGAAAACTAAATGGCAAAAGACGTCGGGAGATTATAGTTCCTGCTTTGCGCCACATTGGCAATTGGGATCGCCGCGCGCTTTCTAAACCCTTTCATTGCGATTCGAAGTGTAGAGACATATCTCCTTTTTGCACGATGCTAACTATTATATGTCAAGAAATTACAATACAATCACATGAATGTGTACATACATTTTGACATAATTTTTTTAAATATTGATACAACCAATTATAAGTTTATGAACAACGTGAGTGACAGTAATGAGTAGCGATTGGCGACATGCATTAAGGACTATTTAAAATTAATTGTTGCTTATTATTCATACTTAATCGCTTCGCGAAGAGAATAGGTGACGATGTCAAGGAGAAGGAGGAAGACCGAAAGCAAATACAAGGGACGAGAGGAATAAGAAAGGGGCGGTCTCTCGTTGGTAAAACCGGTACTTCTGCATCGACGACGTAGGATGCAATGAAGCTATTAATCGTCTCTTCGAGCTACGCATTACTCGCAAATGTCTTCTGCTCGTAATTTTTGATGTTTATTACTGCGAGCTGTACGTTCCTCGCGAGAGAATTAATATCTGAAAGGTAGATCCTCCGTATTCAAATATTTCATAGTCTCGTGTTTCAAATTTTTAAAAACCTTTTATAAATGCTTTAAAATATATAGGTATTTCAAAAGTCGTAGTTTTAATTAAATATTTCATCTTAAATTTGTTATGAAAAAGATACGTAATTACGATCTTATATAAAATCTTAATTTTTTACAAACTTAGAATAAATTATTTAAAAAAAGGTTCATTTCATAAATTGGACTTTTGAAAAATTGTTTAATTTGTGACATTAAATCCGTCATGAAAGAAATACATAATTACCATTTTGCTGAACTTAACAATAACGATTGCGCCAGAAAATATTTCTACGATAATGGAAGCTCGAAGACATGACGTATTAGTGTTTTGTACTTGAAGAACCGTTTAAGAAATACCATCGCGTTCAGGATGGCGCTTAATCGCCGTAATGTAAAGATACACATGCCGCGCGTCTAAAATCGGATGACAGTTAAGCGAAGTGAAGGAAGGTACGCGAGGAAAAGGGACGGAAAGAAACGGCGATAAAGGAAAAGAGGCAGACAAGACCGCGCCTTAATGGAAACGAGTTAACGACCCGTGGAAACGTAAACGCAGTCACGTACACTCGAGTAACGATCGACCAATAACGAGTGACCAATCAGTGATCATTATTTATGGTTATGGATATAGCCGCGGATCCAATGGTTACTTTTCGTACAATTCTATGGGTTAACTCGGGAACACCTTAACGAAGACCTCATAAGAGATCCAGCCAACCGCGGATGGGAAACGGCGCGTAACGAGCAATATTTATACAATAAAATCTTAGACAAAACTAAAAATCTTAACGTTGGTTATATGTACCGTTTGTCGTGCCGGTTCGACGAGATAAAAAACTGAGACTACAGGCGTGTGCTTATTCCGCAATTATTTCAAATCTTAGCAATTCGCTAAGTTGCAGCGATACTAACACTGTCTGAAGCTTGTATTTGCATTAACAATGTCTATGTATAAGATATATTAATAATGGATGACACATTATGTGCACAGAAATAAAAATGGATAAATGTAAAATGTGCATTTGATGAAGTTGTTCGGAGAAGGACACGAGTTTTAATCGGTATGTTTTTTCTTTTTTGTTCTCAGGACGAAGTAAGTAACGACCCACGGCAGTTACGAGCCGTGCTCGGGCTAGACGAGTCTAATGACGAAATGGCATCAGGGAACGTGAGCTTTTCTGTACGAAGCCGTTAATACGCTTATTGTGTAAGCTCGATCGCTGGCATGTCTGTGTTAACTCGATATCTCTCAATGACGCGTATGGATCCGTCCAGTGGTTTGCAATCAGATTGATCCATCGACATGTAAGACGACTTTCACCTCTTTGTGACTCGCACTGTAATTAATAAATAATATGGATTAATTTACAGCTTTGAGAGTATATTGACGAACACGATGGTCACTTAGAAAGGCGCTATTTCTTTTTACAAATATTTAAGAACATTTACTGTTTGCGGATTAATTGATTTTTCGAGATTTGCTATTACGCTCTCATTTTCTCTGTACGTGCGTGGAATTTTACTCGATGTGAAACTTTTTCAGTTCGAAAGAGAGAATTAGTGCCCTCCTTAGAACACACTGTCATAAAGTACCTTTTTTCGTCGCGTTTCGTTCTGTGTCCCAGCCGTCTATGCCCCTGAAATATCATCTCGGCGTTGACGTGCGCGGCGGAGACAGTTGCGGATCGCAAAAACCTTGCGACGTAAATAATTCGAAAATGTGGGTTACAGGGTATCGCTATGCCGCTCGCGATATCGTATATTTGCCCGCGGCGAGCGTAGGAAATACATAAAGCGCCTATGCGGAATCCGCGTCCTGGATAACGAGTGCCGACGCGGAGTCAACGTCGGGGCCTTAAAACTGTCAATCGGATGCTGCGAGCGCGCTGAAGACTCGCGACTCGGGAGAGAGAAAGAGAGAGAGAGCACTCGTAATTCTCGAGAGTCGAGAATGACTTGGGAGAATCGAGGAGACCTGCCCGCTCGGCTCCGTGTCGACACGCTTAGCCTCGTTTGTCCCAAGTAATGGCCGTAGTCATAACTCAAGCGGCTCCGCTCGCTCGCTCGGCTCGTTCCTACGTATCCCGACGCACATACCCGGACAAGGACGGGACGATCAGATTCACGGAAAGGACAGGTCGATCGGCTCTCGCAACTGTCCGCGCGCCGCAAGCCGATCGCTTGATCGTTCCATTCCGATTCCGCGACGGGAACGTGACGCTTGATCGGCTAATCCTCGTGTTTATTTCGATGCCTCCGCCGATATGCTTTACCACCGTCGTACTTTCTTAAAGTCGCGTCTGCTATTTACCGGTAAATTATTATACTTGTATCAGATTAAAAGATGCTTGGAAATATTTTTCAAATGTCGCAATGGAAGAACGGAGGTAAATGATAAATTATGGATTGTAGACGAAACGAAGAGATTAAAATTGCAAAATCTTCCTTATGAAATTATCATTCTGGAGTTGATATTGGAAAACGTTGCACTTTTATTCGCATGATTAGGACTGTCATCGAACTTGCGCAGTTAATTGGTGAAAATTGAATGAAGTGCGTCTTCGCCAACTGCATCGAGGCAACTGGCCTTAACGACTTAACGACGGCGTCCTTCCTTCGTATCATTCTATTAACGTATCAACTCGCTGTCTTTTAACGAGGATATCATAATTATCGGTGATAAATTTCGCAACGCTGATTTAACGCATTCGTTACCGGACAGTCTGGCAATGTTTGCAACGAAAGCGAACAGGATCGAGTTTTCTTCTCTTAATTAAAAGGCGTGGCTTTACATCCGCGACATTGCCCGTTTCGAAATGATCAATAAATTGTCCTCTTTAACGTTCCACAATTATAACGAACTGAGATTGTCGAAATTACATTCGCAATTGCGCAACCGCAAGAAAAAGCCCGGTTCTCGCAACAAATCTCAATTAAATGCGCTTCATTAAAATGTAATAATCACTTATTGCCCGTCTTTTTGCACGACGAAGGCTTATCATTAAATTGTCAATGCTAGTCTACCGCCGTAATCACCGGATGACATCGGTTGACGGAAGGAGGAAGAGGAAGGAGAGGAGAGGACCGCCTTTAGTCATGAATACCTAATACGACCCAAACCGACACGCAGCTTTTTATTCAAGGCAAATTGTACATCATCCGCCCGTGTCACTCGCGTCGTTTGCGCAGACCGCCCCAATAAATTGCGCGGGGACAATTTTAGCATATACTCTCGGCTTTATTTACGCTGTTTCCCAGCGACGTTCCCGTATTTCTGCCGACAATGTTGACCACGCGCGACTGAAAGGGACGCGATGATCGCGAGCCGGGTAGCACTTTAGCGAGCGAGGTAGATTGCTTTACGTATCGAGAACGATTCGCGGCCGTGCGTCTTACCTCTCGCCTACGGCCATTTAATCGCACATGGTCTATCTGAAAGCGAGACCGAAGCGCAACTAACTGGCACCGCGAGACCTCCCTTTTACCCGTTTGGATGCATCATCCAGGATGATTGCCGATTCTCATTGTGTCGTTGACACGCTCTATACGGAGAGCTTCGTTCATAAACGCTGTAATTATCGCGTCACGAGCGCGGCGTTTGAAACGAAAGATTCGAGCGGTAAAGGAAGAAAGGCGCGAGAGACTCGAGCGAAAGCTGCGCCGTTGAGGAGTTTACGATTATTATTAGTTTACGACTGAATTCTGAAATATTCCCGTCGTATTGTTTTTCGTACTTTCTAATTCTGTCAAATAAAATTGTAGTTCAGCTTTCTACGTTCAGGTTTCTAGCCTCGGGTATGATAATCTGGTCGAAAGATAGCTGAGTACACTATTAAATATTAAAGGGGATCAAATTTAAGTTTCTTGAGTTAAGTAAGAGTAAATAATATTTTGTTGTCTTTAACATTTCTACCATGTTGTCGAAATTATTATTTTAATGCAAAACGTGTAGTTAATATATTATTGTAGTTATATATAGTGTAGAGTTTTTTATATAATATATATGATCATGTTATTTAATTCTATGTTTAAATTAATGCTATAGGAACAGCGACGATCTGAGGAATGGTTAAAAATGATTCAAACTGAGTACAATTACGAATCTAATAGTGTACATTTATATTTATCCAAAATGCTTTATTAGTAATTCCGCGACACATTTTGTCACGTTGCGTTTTGATCGTATAATTTTTGTTATACTTACCAGAACCATTTCGTTAAAATATCAATTTAACGTGCACGCGGAGTAACGCAATTCACTCTCCGAACACGATCGTCGGTCATTTGCTCCGCGCGGAATCCTACTAATTTACAGATCATTTTTAACGAATTCTAGACACCGCTCTGCCTTTTTATTCTCTGCTACGCCTCCTTCACGTTTCTGCCGATACGGATGTAATTAAAAGCAACGTGACGGGCAAGTCGAGCAGCAGACTGAAAGGGCGATTGCTAGAATAGCGGCTGCTATTCGTTACGCGAGAATCGCCCGAAGGAGAAACTAGAGGCCAGTAGCTGACATCTATCTCAGAAATAGAACGAGAAAATTAGTAGTGCGGTCGATTGCCGATGGACAGGTGATCTTATAACTTTATCCTTTGTATTGATGTGCAGCGTGAATTTCAACGATACACTCCGTCATTCTCGCGACGCGTCGCAAGGAGTCCGCGGGGTCTTGCCTCATATTTTATAATAAAATTATTCACATGCAAATGACTAATCGGTAGTGTTTGTTTAAATCATTCAGCGTGTTTCACGTGTATAAACGACCGAACTGCTGATTAGCAATGTAAATGTCATGTCGCTACGCAGCAGCTCGGCGTCCACGCGCGTGTACGATTGTGCCGCGAAAAAAAAAATGCAATTAAACTGACAGACCGAGCTACGAGCTGACGTCTATCTCTAAGAGTGAGACCAAGAAATTAGTGTTTCTCCGAGGCCGCACGTCGCCGGATATTCCCGCCGACGGTACTTTTGGGGTTGTGCTTAGCTGGTGAGAAGGGCGCCTTAACATTATTGGTTTTACCCTCGAGTCTTTGGAGAGGGATTACCGTAAGTGGGAAGGGCGAGAATGAGATGAGAGACGAGTCTGGGGAAGCGCGAGAAGCTCTTCTCTCGGCGCGCGTTTCCTCCGCCTGACTGCAAGGCTGCCTCGCTTAAGTAATTAGACTGCCGACTGTTCGTTACCTCAGTCATTCCTGAGGAGGAGAAAACTGCCAAGAATGGTATGCGTACATTTGGCGCAACTAGCCGATACCTCGGGCGTTTCTCGATATTCCGCAAGCGAGCTAATCATTTTAACAGCCACGAAAAATTATTTTCCACGTATCTTTCCTTCTTCTCTCTTTTTATTTATCCGCCAAATTTCGTTTTTATTCTGAAAATAATTCAAGAACTTCAGGGAACGATCTTTCCTATAAATTTCGTTGATTAAAAAAAGATAAATTCGCAAAACAAATAACAATAAATACAACGTGTTATTGTCATATATATCTAAATATCTCTCTCTCTAAATATTGGCACGTCTGGCGAAATGCAAAAAACAGTAAAGTGTCACGACCAATTGCAATCTTGTAAGATATTTTACGGGCGCCATCGATCTCGGCGCGAAGATGAATTTCTTAAGAGATTTTTTTATGACCGCACATGTAGAAATCGATCGCGTCGCCAGCTGTAAGAGCCAATCGGAGACGGGAAACTAACGACTTAAGTCTCGACGACGTGCGCCGATGCTTGATCGTGCGGAACAAACTGCTTTTCCGATAATATTACTTAAAGCATTTACCATGATCTTCGCTTTGAATGATTACGCGTTGTAAAACGATTTTCACCGCGAAATTCATACGTGCCGGACGACCCTCGTCGTCGACGGTAATTTACTATCGCTGAACAACATTCGATAATTATCATTTGCAATGCGACTTATACTCCACAAGCCTGTAATTTCTGATCTCTCTTAGCCGATCGTTAAACCTGGTCACAAACTGTCTGACGTTACATAGATCATAATCAAGTTTTCACGGATATTTGTTACTCTGTAACAGCGCGATGTCTCTCCTCTAAAAGTTAATATCTAATAAAATATATGACTGTTGAAAAATCCATTGCGAAATATTTTTGCAATTTCCGACTACAACTTTCTATAAAGATTCAAGAAAAAAAAAAGAATGATCAGGTAACGAATACGTTAAATAAATGTGTCGAGAAACGTGGCACGTATTGAATAAAATATCTATTTTTTTACTTTATTTGCTATATGTGTAAAACATCTCACGATCAATTTTTTCTTTTCGAGATATTCCATTTTATTAACTTTAATAGAATCGGTCGATGGTTTGCTCCAAGTTGCGTAATGACATCCTAGCGGATCACGCAAAGAATCGAGTCGATCTACGCGCTTTTTCCACGCGAGAAGGTATACGATCTCCCGCTTCGGAAACGACCGGGCGACGTGTACGGCGCACAAGCCGATCATCGCGAGGCGGTCTCGAAATTTCCACGGAATATTCAGCAGATCGGACCGACCGATAACGCCCAGTGTTGATCGTTATGATTTGATTTATACGCAATTATAGCTGCCGGTACTGCGCGCGTGTAAACGCGGTGCGTTCGTGCCGCGTCGGGCGGCGCACAGTGTTTATCCCTTGAATTATTAGCTGGGAATTACATGCGGGAATCACACGAGAGGAAGTAGTCACGCGGGGAAAAGCGAGTCGCGTCTAGGATCGCGGCCCTTATTTGGCGAAGCGTTGTGCCCGCGCGTCTCTCTTACGTGCGAGAAAATGCATGCAAGCTCGATCTGAGCAACCTCTCAAAGATTTCACTTTTCACGAAGTAAATGTCACCGAATTCATATTGGGAAATTTAAGTTAGAGTCGGTACACCATTTGTGGCCACTTTTCAAAGGATTTTCAAAGAATATAAATGCGCTTTAATTAAATTCTTTTCGTTGTTTAATAACTTTAACTAGTTTAATTTATTCTTAAAAATCTTTTAGATAATAAATTAAAAATTGGCAACCAGATGAAATTAAATAGATGTTTTAAAAATAAGAATTGTGTTATAAGTTCCAATTTCACCGTTTTTGGCCAATATTTAAATTTGTTATAAAATCAATTATACACGCATTCAGCAAGTGAGTGTGATCAGTAGAAATAACTGTAAAAACAAAATTCATCTACTACATAGAGTCAACAAGAAGCATAAATAAAAGAAGCATATAAAAATTAAATAATTCGAAAACTGTCGAAGACAGTGACCACAAATGGTGCACTGGCCCTATATTCCGCATAAAAATAATTTAATTTCATTTGGTTGCCAATTTTTAATTTATTATCTAAAAGATTTTTAAGAATATATTAAAGTAGTTAAAGTTATTAAACAACGAAAAGAATTTAATTAAAATGCATTTATATTCTTTGAATATACTTACTGCATTAAAATTATTGTATTTATATTACCTCCCCTTCCTGTTAATTATCCTATTAATTCTCTTTCTCGGGAAGACTCAGCTTGTGATTTCTTTGTCGAGATCTCGTGCGAAGCCGATCGGATCTCAGGTGTCTACGCTGACGCAACGTAAACGCGCGAATAGTGACGTTGCTGCGGTATGAGATGCGCAACGTGGCGACAATAATAATGCATTTGATTTACGATAAAGCCGCCGCTGTCAGGTCCGTTGCGACGTCACGGCGATTTCGCGCGAACGCATCCGCAAGCGCGATAAGGCAGGTATGATCGAGACGGAAGGATTTACTTCGTCAGCAGGACGATCCTTTCAGCCAGACGTTTATTCCATCGACGAACTTTCCGACCTCGCGCGGCTCCTCCCAACTGGCTTGTTATAGAAAACATACGCGCATAACCGGACTCGGCGAGCCAGAGAGAAAAACACTTAAGACAGGCCTAGACAATAAAAGTTGCCGTAAAATTTGCCGACCGGTGGTTCGTTAATTTCTCAGATTTATCGGCGTGTAAACTTGTTGAATCAATGTCTGCCCGTGGAGCGATATTGCGTAGTATTGTTTAAAACCTGACGTCTTATGTATATGTCATCTATGAAATTCCATTTCTTTACGCGATAACAGCAATTGAGAAACAAGCAATTAAGGAAGCGATTAAGAAAGCTTAATTTTATGAAAAAAAGAATACATTTTGAAAAAAATCTCGTTAATCTGAAACCTATATGGTTATTTAATATATATATTTTTAAACATATTTATCTCTGTAATAGAAAAAATTAATATTAATTGTTTTGTATATTCTTCTAAAGTGAAGAATTTTTTAATTTTATTTCAACATGATATTTTTGCAAGTACTGTAAAAATATCATTAGACGGATATATTGACAGATACGAGTTAACGCTAGAATCATCCCGTTTTTCAGGTCCACGTACGAGAAGAATAAAGAAGACGGACGGACGCAGCGGCGGCGGCGGCGGCGGCACCCCCGAAGAGAAACGTCCCAGGACCGCGTTCAGTGGTGAACAGTTAGCGAGACTGAAGAGAGAATTCGCGGAGAACCGATACCTGACGGAAAGACGGAGGCAGCAGCTCTCGAGGGATTTAGGTCTGAACGAGGCGCAGATCAAGATCTGGTTCCAGAATAAGCGGGCGAAAATTAAAAAGGCCAGCGGCCAGAAAAATCCTCTAGCGCTTCAGCTGATGGCACAGGGGCTCTATAATCACTCGACGGTACCGCTTACTAAAGAGGAAGAGGAACAGGCCGCGGAGCTTCAAGCGAAATGACGACTGCAAGCTTAAATGAAACTTAAGTGAACGTTCGACGGAATTTAGCTTGCAACTTTGACCCCTGAATTTTATATTTGACTCCAAAGAAGCTATAAAAGCGAAAGTCGATTCATTCTCTATTTTAATCCTTTGTGTAAGAATTTTTTAGAAAAATTATAAAAGATAAATAAAATCTGGAAAAATACCAGATTATTTAGTGTAAAAAAAAATTTTCCAATATGATCAGAAAAATCGATATTAGAATTCCATGAAGTAGTCTTTTTTGAACTCTACAATTTTTCTTCTGCAAAAAATAAAAATAAATGAATATATTATTAAAAAATATGTTCATCTTATTTTTCTGATTTTGCAAATTTTTGAAAACAAATTATATACCAACCAAAGCACGCGCGGTGTAAATTTTTATATATTACTTTAAAAAAGAAGATAACTATATAGTGTATTATTTTGAAGAGAGTTATATCATCAGGCCAAAAAGCTAAGAAAAAAAGTACTTGTACAGCGGACCAGCGTCAACGGTCTATCGTTTCTCTTCCTTAAAATGAAAGACTGGAATATTTATTTCGCTAGACGTATTAGTACAACTCGTTAGACAGAGTCAACTCGAGAAATTCTTGTCTTGTAATTAGAGCTTCCGATAGAATCAACAGTTTGGCGAATGTCGTTTGCCCTTTGAAATAATTATGAACGAGAAGTTAGTTTTACCGAGATGGCTACGCGAATAAGTTATGATCGCTGTTCCTTGCCATCGCTTTGAGAAGAGATGATAAGCGCTACGGCACAGGTTCCTAGACCGCAGCACACATACAATTCATCAGACTTTGTAGGTCGAGAGCAAGCAATGCTACAAAGCTCTTTGGAAAACTGATAAATTTTCCGAGATGTTTTGTACAAAGTATTGCCGTGCAAAGAAAAAAAGGAGAAATAGCTAATATTTGATAGCTAATAATATTTCGCATCCTTGGAAGAAGAGAAATGAATTTTCCTAACAAGAGGATACTGATATTATTAAATAAACTTTTCTCTCGCAAAATTGATCGAGTTTGTTAAAGAAATAAAATATATTCGATTAGTGTATCGTGCGATGGCATGCAGCGATTAGTTTGTTACGAAGGAGATTAACAAGTGCCATTTTTTGCAATTTTTCCGGCTGATTGTTTAATTTAAATTTACAGGATCGTCTGATAACGAAGAAAAATCGTGATCGGGCGAGTGAGAGTACAGGGGGTATCAGATTTTTCGTTAATTTATTGTAAAAATGTAAGATATTATATATCGCGGAGAAACCTGGAGTGATTGCGACGTGCAATAGAAGATTATACATAATAAAAAGAGAAATAAATAGAGACGAGCTATGTATAGGTGTGTTGTATATGTAATTACGGAACGACGTGTACATAATTTACCATTTAGCGACGGCATTGTCCCGATAGACTGTTTAAAATGTAACTTAGCTATTTATTTACGTATGGTATATGAAGTGTAGCGCATACGAACGATCACGCGACAACTGATACTTGTAAGATTATTTAAATTCGAATTAAATATTCCCATTATCAAGCCAACGAGCATGATTTATTTTGTCAACACCTACCATCACTCCCAGTCACGTGAACGTTTGCCCGGGTAAAGAATTATCTGCGACAGACATCGACAGCTGTGCGGTATCGAAAGCCCGATTAATGAATTACGACATGGCGGCATGTTATCCGCGAGACACGTCACAATCAATGACTATAACAGGCAAATAAGTCGTTGCGTCACAGGAGCGAAAAGCAAATTATATTTGAATAATATTAAACCTGACAAATATTTTTCAAGAATTTAAAAAAATTTTTTGAAATTCTAAAAATCTATAATAAAAGCTCTTTAGGAATTTTACAATTTGGAGTCACGTAAAAATGTGATTATTAAAAGTATACGATTTAAAATCACAATATTAATTTCCATGGATTGTATCCTATTTGTCTTGCGAGTAATTCGTAGCGACGTAAAGAAAATAAAAATGTGTCAGCTCTTGTTAAATATTTTCAGCGCGTTGCAACGGAAAGCGAGAACGATGGTCGAGACGATCTCTATACGGATGAAAGTGGCGGGGCGGGTCGATTCGCATTCAGCATTTGGCGCATGCTTCCACCCCCGGCTCGTTTCAGGCATCGTACAAGCCCCGTGAAAAGCCCCTCCTGCAGGCGAGATATCGATTGATTTACAGTCGAAAGGTGGCCATCGTTGATATCAAGCCAGCCACGCCTACGTTATACCGTAAAACGCGTTGCGTGTGTTGCGTTACGCCGATCGCGAGTGGTGTCGGTTAGCGCGTTATATACTTCATTTAACCCCACTGTCGCTGTTCACACAAAACTACGCACTCTGTCCCTGTTCTCTTTAGTATCACTTTATTACATCGCTCACGGGAAATTTCTTTTTTTTTCCGGTTAACCGCGCAATTCTTATGTAATAAGTTTATTTTCTGAGATGATTTGAAAACGAATACAAAATACATAACTTAAAAATGAATAATTTTTCACCTTTTAGATGAATGTTATATATTATTTAAACATCTCACATACAAATCGTCAAATAATAATAATAATCTCTTTAACGTACCGTTATCATTATTCTACGTTTTTAAATTTCGAAACGAAATAGAAAAGAAACTGTTTTACAGAAGAAAGTAAATAAATAAATTCAAACAAATTTTAAAATTCCCCGCGGAATTGTAATTGAGCGCAAAACGTCTTTTGTCATCCAAAGTCAAAGGTTGAAAACCGAAGATATCCGAGGGAACATCGGAACTCGAACGTTGCTGTCAAAAGGGGTGCCTGGTAAGTAATAGGTAACATTAACGTACAAGCTACGGCAGAGTGGAAGGACTGACATGACGAATAATCGACGATAGTCACTTTCGACTAGACTTCCGTTATACCCTCGTCCACGAGAAGAAATGGCTCTTTTTAACGCTATGACGATTAGGTATAACGATACCGTCTTGACCCAGTAAGGTTTCCCTAAGATGTGCGATACAAATGCTCAGCCATTAACTCTAAAACGAACGAAATCGCTAAAACTTGCAAGTTAGATGACTAATGATTGGCGCAACTCCGCGAAATTGCTAAATCATAATCTCGAAAGATACGTGATAACGTATACTTTTTATCATATTCAACTACATGTGACAATATCATTAATTTTGTTTTCGTTCGCTCATGTTTACATTAATGGAGAAAAGTGTTTCGTGTCGAGGTTTCATTTCCCATACAAGCGCACGTCCCTCATTCGAGAGCTTTACAATGTCGGAGAAAGATGTGCATAATTTAGTCGTCGCCGAGTATATATCGTGGCGTCCGATTTTCTTCCGGGCAGAATCTCCGATGCGTGTTCAGATTTCATGATGAAATGCCGAAATCGACCGCGTTTCAGCGCTCTGGAATGTATGGAAATACTATGCCGGCCGCGTCGGTTAGGACTAATAATAGCCGAGATATGTACGACGACCGATCGGTCGATCCCTCGGACCCCGGCAATGGTCAAGCGGGGCCCAATACGTCCCTGTCAGATTAGAATCGCGGTACTTGACAGACTCGCGCTTCTGTCTGTCCGTACGTCCGGCGATGCCTCTTTGGGCGTCGGGGGGGTCAAACGCCACGCCAGATCCATAAAGACGATCGTTCCTGCTCCTTTGTCCTGGAATCTTTATAAATGAGATACAACCAAGAGAAAAGCAGATGCACGTGAGGGGGTACGCAGGCATTAACCCCGGCCGACCCGTTCGGCATTCTCGGAGAACCGCGTGTATTCCTCGTGAACGGGAGAGAGGAGCTCAAGTTTGTATTATGCATCCGTCTCGTCGGTCTTCGCTTCGTGATTCGTTCGATTCGTGATCTTTCGTTACTCTCCTCGAATATTTGACAAGGCAATGTTAATTTACTTAAAACAAGCACGTATCTGTATCCAAATTTAGCACAATGTCGTCTCGGAATTGAAATTATTTGTCGACGAGTAATTAATCAGTGTTTCCTGAAAAAATTTTTTAAATTTGTAACAAACTTTATTCATTAATTTTTTAGGTGTTAGCTAAAATTTATTAGACTGTGTGTCGTTGTACACACATACACGGAGAATCATTGAGAGTTTGTTTTGTTCACGGTAGACGATAATTTGTATATTCAATCGCATTTATGAGACGATAAACCAATGAATCGCTTCCGGTGAAGCCGCAGCAACGGTAGCATTTTTTCACCCCGTTTCACGGCTGATAAGAAACGCTGGGATCATTATCTAAATACCACCGTGCTTCCTGCTGCTTGTGCACGAAAGTATCTGGCCTTCTTAGAATTGATGAACGGGAAATTGAAGGCGTTAACGGGTTTATTTCTCTTATGAGAGTAGTAAACGAGCTTCATTGCTTTCCAGTTGCTCAATAAGGCGACTGTGCGGAAGGTGCAATATCTTCGAGATGATTACTCGAGATTACTTAATTAATGAATTTAGGTACCTAATGGCTGGTTATCCTGAATAAATATGACGCTGAAAAATTTACGTTTACATGCGAATTTAAACGGGTAAGGAGTAAAACGTTAAGGTATAGTCCTACATTAATTATCGCGATAGTCGATAGCCCCGCGTACCTATTACGCGTACATTTACCAACGCGGCGATAATCGTTAACTGAACGATGGGAGCCGCGTCGTTCAGGACGGACCGTGGCAAAATCTATGGCGAATCGACCGACCTCCGCGTACGAGCGGCTAATGCGTAATGGTAGATGCGCCGATAAGAGCGTCGCGTTATCAATCGACACGCCGCGCTCGCACTCGCATTCCTCTCGACGCGTTCTTAGCGCATATAGCGCCGATATATCCGCGCGTCGACCGGTCACGGCAGTCTCGAAACCGATCGTATCTCTGCGGCACGGTTCTTTTTTCCCGGCGTTATGCCCTCACCTGGTCGGCTCGGCGCGGCTCGGCGCGGCGCGGCGTTCACGCTCGACGATGCCGGGATTAAGAGGAGGATAATAATTCGTGGCGGCCGTGAGAGATCGGAGCGACCGGCGAGATCTCCGAGGATGATTGTCGTTGGCGAACGAGGCATTAGTCGTACGGTAGCCGATGCCGATGGATACGCACCGCCGTCGGTGGGTGGGAAGGGGGCCGGGATGAGGCAACGTGGAAAGCAACGTCGGAGGATCTGATGCTGACGGGTATTAAAATTAATGGTTAGCCGTGTACGCTGACGTGTCACCTTATACCTCCATGCGTCATTTTGATTGACCAATAAATTATCTCTCCAGAAGGGGCCGAGGGGGAGGGCGGAGGTTTCGCGCGTGATAGCCGCCGATCTTCTCGCGCCAATCTTTCCTTTCCGCTCAAAAAATTCCTCATCCCTGAGTATTGGTGTTTGATGCGTAGCGAGATATTGAATGACTGCATTAATGATGATCGCTGATACGTCCAATATGCAACAAAAGGAAACTGTACGACCTTATTTTTGGCAGTCTCATTAGAATAACGAAATTATATTTCTAGATGTTATTAAAAACAATTGAAGTTATGAATAATACAGATTACATAAATGGAATAATAATTAGAGCAATAATACAATTTAATATAATTAAATTTATAGAGAAAATATGTTGAAACCGTATAAGATTGCGGATATTTTTAGTATAAAAAAATTGATAATGTTATATTATATGTTATAATATTACGGAGAAAACATTTTGTGACTATTTGAGAAATATTTCTACGATTTTGTCTCGACATTTCAGTCTAGACGGCTTAACGCGCGATTCGAGACGCGTCGCGGCGCTAATAACGAACTCTCTGTCTCGCGAATTTCCCCGAAAGAGGCCTCAACCAGGCTTTTAATGGCTCAATCCGCATGTTCCGACAACACGATGTGTGGGCCAACGGTCGCGCGATCTCCCCTCCGAAATTTTCTTCTGGCCTTTTCGAGTTCCCATGGAAGGCGCGCTACCCCGGCATCGACGGGACAAAACTTGCGCGCTTGCCTTGTTTTTAGACGCACGAGTGGCCAAATGACTGGGACGCGCCGCTCTCATGCATGAATGCAACGTCAGCTGCCATCCCAGGACATGGCGAACTCTTCATTAACCGTGCAGAACATTACGGGGGAACGCGCGCGCGAGGGGTGCAAGGGATATGATTCGCAAAGCCGTCGACGCAAAATACATATTTCGTCTTTGAAGCGACGACATTTCATCCGGTAAGAGAAGGTAACGCAAAAAAAAATATCTTTTGAATAATTAAAAATAATAAAATCTTTCAAGGATATTAATTGACACAAGAAGTATTTTAAATGTCTGAATAGCAATTTTCGTTCGCATTCCAAAAAAAATATCAATATGTAACATACTGAATCTGTGGAATTAATTTCTGATAAAACCGTTATCGTATTCATATTCATACGAATCAACAGTCTGCGTATTTGTGATAAGACAATTTGTGAACTATTCAGCCATATTATTCGACGCTTACGTATCAGATGTATTAATATTGACTTTCAATTTAATTTCATTGCAGTTAATAAGAGTTGCAAAATACCTATTCTTATTGCCAAGGATAGTAACATAAAGGCCTCTTTTTATTTTATTATCACTCATTTACTGCAATTCATCTATTTTGTATTTTAATATGATTAATTTCAACTTTCAATTACTAGGAATTTTATTATAATCCGATATTTATTGCACAAGAAGTATGTACAAGAAATATAAATATAAATAGTAAAGAAATAAAAATAAAATTATGTAAAAATTAATAGAAATCTAGAATATTCCATCGCAATTTAATTGCACTCTAATATGGTGTGGATAGAAAAAAAAGTCTGTGAAACGCGATATTGTCCTGCTATTGATCCGATCCGTAAGATCGATCTTAACGAAAATTAAGTGAGAGGGTCCCATGACATAGGATGGTTTGTGACACTTTTTGAATCGCGGAGAATCTCGGGCCCGGGCCCGACGATCCGTATTTAGTTTCATAGTGTCATGTCCAGCTTAACGCATCCGCGCCTCCGGACAAGTCCAAACTCCAAACACGTCTCCTTGTAGACTCCTTTACACGTCACAGCTCTATCCAACAGCGGAACTTGTTAGTATCCACTTCAATGAATTTTGTAAAAAAAAGAGAAATGTTATTTTCAAATTAAAAATAAACGTAATGATACATGCGCATTTCTATTAACAGCAACGACATTCTTTAGCTCAAGGTAACGTACTTCCAAGAATGTGGAAATATATATTTTAGAACATTATTCTAGAACACAATACGAGACTGTCCTCTTTATTAAAGAGAATACGGCGTAGAATATTAAATAACCGCGTTTTACATTAGAAAGGTAACTTTTATGAAACTTGTCTTTAAACTAAATTTATAAAACGTCTCTTTAAAAGAAGTGACTTGTACTGCACACCATTCCGTTCAATGGCTCAATACTGAGCATGACGTGTTGCTGCGTTTCCATCGACAAAGTTCCATCGCCACTTTACTTTCAACGAGAGAGCGATTTCGTTAAGAATTTTTTATCAAAGTCCAACGCGTCGTTCTCTCTGGAGATTCAGTTATGACAGTCGGGAAACGATCGACGACGCGGAATTCCCGAAGGATCGTAGTAGCCAATAGGTAGATGAGTCACCATCTTCGGGTCGAGCGTAGAACGTAAAGAGCCGCGGTGAGCAGGGTGAGCAAAGGGGAAAGAGAGCAAAAAGGAGGAAACGAGCAGCCGAAGAGAACCTCTAAGTGGTGGGGACACCGCCGCGGAGTGGTGGTACTATAGTGGAAAGAGTGGAGAGAGAGAGGTGGGACCGGAGCCCTCTCCCCCCTCCCGCCCCCCCCTGGGACCACACACGACGCTCCACGCGTCTGCGACTCGGTTACATTGCTTAATTGTAAACGACCCAGTGGCTCTCATCCGCCGGTCGTTTGCTCGCCCCGATTATCCGCCTGCCACATAATACCTCCCACACGGATTGATCAGATCGAAAGGAAAACTCTCACGGCATATTTCTTACAGTACCGATGGGTTTAATTTCATGGAAAATACCCTACTAAATGCATCTACATTATTTGCATATTAAACATGTCAATAATTCAGATTATTTGAAATAAAATGATTAACTCTTGATATATTATATATTTTGTATCGCGCACTTTTTATAATTACACTTTATTTATAATTTATACTTATTATAATTTACTTTTTATAAAAACACGACTGAAAACGTTAGCAGAAGAAAAAAGCGAAATTTCTTATAGTCGATAATTATACGCCATATGGTTTCATTCTATGGACATGCAATTCTGTAGACATTCTGTTAGACATAGTACTCATACACTGCAAATGGTTATTGCATATGAAGACATGATATAGACTGACAAGGGTATTTGGAGCCAAACGAAGTTGCAGGAGAGAGAAGCACGTTCATATCTGTAACATCATCAATTCTGTCGATAGTTCGGCATGTCGGTTTCAACTAATTAAAACCAGGGTCTCATCGAGCTTCTGGCTTCCCTTCTTTGCTGTTTAGCCTCCGCCGCTGGTTGACCTCCCTGTTCTCCTCGCTTTCGGCATTCCTCAAACGTCGCCTGTACCCCTTTCACGAATATCTCGTGTCCTCCTAATAGGCTTACATAATGCTACCGAGAGAATGAGAGAAATAGAGTAAATCTATTACTGAATT
The DNA here is from genome assembly GCA_011636635.1 of Tetramorium simillimum. Taxonomy (NCBI): domain Eukaryota; kingdom Metazoa; phylum Arthropoda; class Insecta; order Hymenoptera; family Formicidae; genus Tetramorium; species Tetramorium simillimum. The sequence goes on from VBVQ01002698.1 coordinate 19,663, forward strand.
TTACTGACGCGTGACATTATCATTTTTTTTTAATTTTTTCATAATTTTAAATTTTATGTCACAAGTAATAAAATTGTAAGTAAATAATAAATCTTGTATAAAAGTTGCGTACTTTGTAACAGTTATCAATAAAAAATATATTTAAAAAGTCAAAATTTTTCCGAGATCGTTTCCATTGTATAATTTGCCAGATTGTGCCAATTGAATGCTACGGATAGCCCACATGTGCAACAACGAAGTTAAACGGTGCGAATCCAATGGAACCTTTTTACCGTACAAATCTCAACTCATGTAAAATAAAATAAATGTCCGAGTCAATCGCGGCTCCACAATATTCTCCATAGTAATCTGTAACAGATCGACATAATCGGGCGCATCGCGGTCGAACGATTTGAAAGCGAAATAGTAGGAAAGGCGAGAGTCACTCGGAAATCGTTAGCAGATCCGTTGACTGTCGTATATCGTTCCACAGCGATGTCGGCACACGATAATGATGCGACAAAATCACCGCGCGGGCAGTCGGGGAAGAGGATTCCCCGATACGCGTCCTTGCTCGCCCCTCATCCTTCTGTATCACCTGAATTCGCGGGTGGCCCGCGTGCCCCACACGTGGAACGAAATAGACCGGGCCGGGGCAAGAAGAAGAATAATTATAAGTATACCGTACATTCCGTGCAGAGACACATTGTATAGAACAGATACGTTGGAAATTACAATAAAATTGCGACTGCGGCACGATGTAAATGATGCCGATGCATTAAATATGAAGCGACCGTGTCGCAACCGCCGTTTGCGCATTCTCGCGGCGCATATGTAACGTAAATGTGATAATTATACGCATCTCGTATTTCCGCAGGCCGGTTCAGCGATTAAATGGGCGATCCGTGTTGCGAGGGGGGAGAAAAAGATATAACGATCGCGTGAGTGATATATCGCGTAACATTATCGAATCGATGTTTTCGCGTTACGCACAAATTACTTTCCCGAGGAGGCCGTGTGCTCTTAAAAACGCGCATATACGCGACTCGTTGTTTTACTGTCATTAACTCGATACTTACCTCAATCCGAGAAATGAGGACGGATGGATGAGTATTGGATGACTGACAAGCGGTAAGTAGTAAATGAGGCAGTGATAATTCAGGGATGATCAGGATAAGACGCGCAAACCCAGTACTTATGGAAATTATTTTAAGTAGATAAAAGGTTCTGTATTAAATAAAATGGTTGTTCGTGATACCAAGAGTTTGAGAAAAACATTTCCTGCATTTGCCGCACACCGTGATTGATTGCAACTTTTTGGATTGAGAAATATTGAGGAAGTACCTATGCTCAATCATTTACGAGGATAGGCGGCGGAAGGGACACGCCTAGTCTTATGTATCAGCAAAATCAACGTAAAGTATGGAAATTTTTTAATAATAGAAAATTATTAAATAATATGAAATAGAAAGCTACTCCATAACTTAGTGTAATATAATGTAACACATTAGATACCAATTTTTAATTCTGACAATATCTCACCATATTAACGTTACTATATCAGAAAACATAAATAATTTATTGTATCGTGTTCGAAAATGATCGGCCGCTGACATTTCTGAAAGTGAAGTTGATATTCTTTATCGAATTTTGCGTACATGTTCGACGCGGGCCAGCTGAATTAAATTGACATGAAGCGTTTAACAACATGCCTCGTTATACATGTAACCTATATTTTACCGCCTTTAACTGCGTTGCGAAGTTCTCATGTTGGATTTGTTTAATTCATCAAATAAGCATATTATCAGCATTTTATCAGCGTTTTGTTTGTATATAAAAAAACTACACGGTGGATTGACTTGAATTTTTACAAGGATAAAAACAGGTTTGCCCTAACTGTTTATATAAGTTTTCACGAACGTCGAAACATTTTCAAAGGTAAAATAACATGATATATCATTGTTCAGTGTAATTATATGTATGTAGGTTTATTTAATTTCAAGTATTTTCGTTTCTGTATGTTTCGTTCGAGCTCTGGAAAGTTCCGGAATCGTCGCAAGGAAATTTCTTGCAATAGTCGCGAGCCTAGTTGTTCTCATTGTTTCGCGATTAATTCCGCGGCGTCATCGCGCCCGATTGGTTGTCCCCCTCTGCCTCCCCCTCCCCCCCGCGAGCGAAGACCGAACTCGCGGGACAGTTTTCTAGATTCGTGCAGTCTTACGCAATGAGTCGTCCAGGTTAGGTTCGTCCGGGCAAGTAATACTGCATCTCTCCTTGAATGCACGATTTCACCGACATGTAAGACTCTAATTTTAATTTTAATTTTCATGGAAATTACATGATCAACATGATTAGAAATTTTGATACAATATCAGTTCTATTTTAAATACTATTCTATAAAATTTTTTAACGGATTGAAGCATTTTGATTTTTCGCTCGTAACTTCTTGATTTATTATATTATTAAAAGTATAAAAGCTCCTCGCGTACAAAAGAATATTACAATGTATATTGAACTCTGCGAGAGTAACGATGAGACGCCGGACCGAAGGAAAGCGGCAGTGTGACGAAACGACAGTTTATAAATTCGTTGTAGCACGCCGCGGATGCGCGCGATCTTTACTGGCCTCCGGTTTACAATTTTCTCCGCGGCGCACGGGGGTTAAGTGTCTTCTCAAAGGAGCAATAAACGGGAGACGGTAATCGTAAACATAGCGGCTGCAGACATTTTCACGCGTTTCAAGTGCAGTTAGCGCGATACTTCGCTCTTGTGGCCGCCTCGCGAAACGTGGTCATGGTGTTTAAGGAATACCCACGGTCCCCGCGCGGATGCCGTTCGCGGATTCCCGGTATAACTGGCGCTTTTCGACTCATTAAATTTCACGCTTCGTCACCGCGTCAACTTCCCCGTTTTCGTTTGAACACAACGAAAATTCTGTAACGGGATTAGAAAGTCGGCGAGGAAAATCACCCGGGGATCAACAGCTCGGCCGCCGTTTCTTTAGGTTACTAAACCGCAAACGAGCGAGATTTGTTCTCGATACGTACAATTAAATATACATAATGATATCAATCTACAATTACGTACGAAAGTCAGAATCGCGTTATAAGTTTCTTATGTCAAGTCGTCTGTAATGTTTCCAAATGGCGGGGGGTCTAAGTCGATAACGCGATCTGTAAATTTTCGTCCCGTTCTAGCGGGGTCAGTGCTGCAGTTTTCGCCGTTACGCAACGTCGCGGGGGCGAGGCGCCGGCGCCCTCGCGACCGCCGAAGACGAGAGAATCGCGCCCGCGTCACGGCGCTCTCGCCGTATCGAACATAAGCGCGCGGGCGCGCGATTTGGTATCACAGCCGCGGCGAATGTCTTCGGGGTGGCTAGTACGCCGCGTGTGACGGTGCAGGCCACCCATGTAGCCGTTGTTCGCTCGCATCTATCATGGAGCCACCTTCTTTTCCCGGCAGCTTAAGCCCCAATAAAAGCCCCCGGTTCGGCCTGTGTCTCCGGATCGAGCAAAAAATCGGCCATTACCTCGCGAGAGAGAAAGAGAGAGAGAGGGAGAGCGGGCCAGAACTCGATGAATCTAACTCCGTAACTCGAGGACCGGCGAGGCGTTTTCGCCCAACAGATTGTCGCCGCCGTGACGATCTTACGATCCCCCCCCCT
>VBVQ01002699.1:0-23246 GCA_011636635.1 Tetramorium simillimum
GTATATATGTATATATATATATATATATATATATATATGTATAATACCTCTAAATGTATGAAGTAGAGCAGGATTAAGTTCTTCTAATTTACTCATGACATTATCCATCATATGCCATGTAAGTACTGCTTCTGTTGCTGATCTAAATTCACCTGACAAAGAACTGTGCACATCCATCCCGGGACCGGCATGGTAACAGGATTTTGTACGTTTCATTATAAAATTTCCTTGTGGAAAATATTCCATTACCTATTTAAAATTAGACATATGTACTGACGCAATTTAATAATTCATGTAGCATTAATAATCTTTCGTAAGTTGACATTTGTTTAACAATACATTTATATTACTAATCCTAATCTTTCTTAAACTATTATGTAAGAAGATATTGTCAAAATTTTACCATTTCATTGAAATTTCTTTCGGAATCATTAGTGTACAACCAATGAGCAATCACAGGATCAAGAAATCTACATTTGGCAGTGATTCCGCAGCATTGATACAAGAGTTTATACGTGTCCTTTATCGCAAAGCATTTTATGTATAAAGTCGAATCGTAAAATAATTCTTTCAATAAAGTTATCTGTTCTTTTCTAGAGACTTTTAATTCTGAAACAATTGTAATTTTTATATTAAAATTTAAAATAAGAATAATTTAATTAAAAATTAAAAACAGGATGACGCTCCGTGCTAACGCAATTAGTAACGAAATAGTCCTGGGTTCAAATCCCAGAGTAGCCACGGAAGCCCGGTTCTCCTCTAGAAGAAGAATCTGTCTCCGATCGATTCCTCTTCTAGGGGAGAACCGGGCTTCCGTAATCGATAGGTTAGAGAAGAGGAGGCAAAAGAGACCTAATCTGAATCTGAATGCTAAAGGTGGGCCCCGCTGAAGATCGTCTCCTTTAGCACCATTATTATTATTATTGCAACTAAAAAGCATTAATTGAAAAAATTCTAAGATTTCTGTTACCTTGTGAATTATTGAAGGAGAGGTAATATGCAATATTGCTTTCCCAGGCTATTGCAATACCGCAAATTTCTTTATTTCCATATGCATAATTTCCAGATCTTCTGGACCTTCGTTTTCCTTCTGTGTTGGAGATACAAATCTTCGAGCCTATGCTATTTGTATTATCTACGTATGTCTCACAATGCAAAGCTAACGCGATATTTCGCTTCTTTAATACTTCGCGTTTGAATAGATTAAAAGTTGCTCTATTGTTTGCAACTTTCACAATATTCAATGTATTCCAATCTATTGTTTCGTTCAACAAGTCCTTTTTCTTGTCAGATGTTATTTTTTCTGTCTTAAATTTCATATCTTTATTCAAGTTATCCAATTGCGTCTCATGTTGTCTCATTTTAAAAGTTGATTTCGTCAAATTATTTGTCGCCTCATCTTCGGAATTATATATAATGCTGTCAACACTGCAATTTGCAGAAATTAATACATTTTGTGCCAAATTTTTTTTCAAATTTTGCTTTACTTTTTCTTCTTCTACTTCTTTTATTTCGTCCTCCATTACATTATTTGATTTTTCTTTTATAGAAGAACTTAAATGATTATGTACTTTTGCTATTGTTTCCTCGGCGAGTTTCTGAGAACGTAGTTTACGCATTTTCTCTAACGTTGTCCTTATTTGACTTTTGTGATTGCTAAAAGGAGATTCGAAATGCTGCGAACCAACGATGAAGTCATCCGAGTCAGATTTGTTTGAATCCGCGGACATCTTCCGTTCCTTTTTACAAATTTTTGTTATTTTTGGCAATTTTGATTTCTGGGGCGTTTTCTCCCTAAGTGTAGCAGCATGTTTCTTAACATCCATTTTACGCACACTGTCCTTACTATTTCGTGTGCAAGTTTTTGTATTTTTTAAAATAATAGATTCATTTATGTTTTCGATGTTTCTAATTTTAGAATTACAAATTTCCTTCTTGCATTGCATTATATTTTGATTTTGAACCATCTGTTTCAGCATTTCGGAATTATTCCAAGAGTCATCATCCCACGATAATATGCTATTTTTAAAATGCGAATTAGTCGCGCCTATAATTTTCGTATTATTTTCTGCACACAATTGTACGCTGCCGATATTTGAACTTGTAGATTCTTTCCGTAATGCATTCGTGGAGTCCAACTTGCTTACGAATACTTTTGAATCCAATCCCGTCAAATGCTCGACATCTATATTTTGTTCGAGAATATTACACATTTGAGTGTCAAGATTTAAACTGTCGTCGAATAGACTAGGACTTGAATAGGATGATTTAACATCTTCGTCCATAATAGGTATATTTTCGCCTTTATTTATCAAATTTTTATCGTTATTCTTTATCTCATTTGTGCTGAAAAATTTGAACTTTTTGTTGGGGGATATATCGTTAGCAACCAAATTGGATTTCTCTAAACTTTTGGTACTTCTCTTTATCTTATTGCTGTCACCAATCACAGAAAAATTTTTCCTCTTTTTAGGTGTATCTTGTAGCTCATCGTTTGCTATTATATCGGGCGAACTTATGTTGAGAAAAGTAGACGAATCTCTACCATTTTCCGAAACTAGAGGTAGCAAATTAGCTTCATTTAAATGTTGATTGTCCAATTCACTTACTTCTTTCTTGTCCAACGTGTCAGTTCCACTGATTTCTTTACACATATCAGCTTTCAGATTATCATCCTCTTGATTTTCGTTACTCGTTCCAAGATTTTCGTGAGGCAAATTTTCTGTGGACGTTCTCATTTTCGTAGAACTTGAATTCGTAATATTCAAACCTATCTGAATTTTTTCCTTTATGTCGGACGTATCTTCAGCATCTCTTATATTTACTTGAAGAGATCGTTCATTCTGCTCCCATGGCATGTGTTCCAGTCCCAACTCTTTCTATAAATGATCATTATTTTATTACAATGAATGATAAAGAGAGAGAGAGAGAGAGGAGAGACGTATTTTATTTATAAAATTTAAGAATTATATAAACCTGAATTAACGTTCGGGCCTCTTGAACTAATAAAACTGCAGCTTGTTGAGGTGTAAGACCATCTCTTCCAGTGACGAATACTGTTCTCAACTTGTTTCTCTTTTCCACTTCAAACGCATATTCACCTTCACATTGTTTTTCGCTAAAACATACGCAAAATAATAAGGTAAGTGTATAATTTGTACATATACTGGATAAGCGTTAAATATGTGTATAATTCTCAGTCACGCTATTACATGAAATTTTTACATACAAGATACAAAAGTCTTATTTACTATTAAACATGTATGATTACACATTTATATATCTACATGAAAAAGATAATTTTTATAGAGAAGACACGAATTAATAAAATTCGTACCTTTCAAAAGGAAGAGCATTGTAAAGCGCGCGTTCAACATTAAGTTCATTAGCAACAGCCAAGTCTGTTACGGTTTTAATTCCCTGTTTATACAGACTTCTTGCTCGCAAGCCGTTTAACATCGGCAGACGCAGCAAATCTAGCAATTCTCTGCAGACGCCGAATTGCAATCTCGTTTGAAATTGACTCACCAATAATTCCATGCAATCCCAACCTAATTGCTTACAAAACTGCGTGACCATACCTAAGATAAGATTGATACATGCTACAGAAAATTTGCCCGAAGAATGAATTTATCTATTATTAATCTATTTGCTTTATTCGGTTTACCCGCATATGTGGCAGCAGATTGTTGTAAAGTTTGTAATACTCCGCGACTACAACTATATTTTTTACAAACTGCATGAAGTGGCATTTCCCTCACCAAATCATGTAGCGCCAATGCGCTGTAGAATCTTCTATGTATATTTAACTGTATATTCAACACACGAAGTATTCACATTAGCAATTCTTTGAACCAATATGAATATCACAATTCTAATACTTCATGTCTTTCGCATCTAGAATAAGCAAATACTCAATTACCGATTTTCCAGGTTTAACGATTCCTCTAATAGCTGACAACACAAAGCGCTCTTCCACTCCAACGAACTTTCCAACTCTGCGCTCGCTTTCGGACATGCTGTTCCACAATTCATGAAACGTCATCCAATCGACTGTTCCAATTTGACATCCAGACGAGAGTGGAGTTACTATGTATATTACGTGCAATTCGGTATCTAAAACAAAACTCTTTCGTGCTTTCTGCAGTTCTTCAAACAGAAATAACCCTTCTCTAGGAGGAATAGATGCGGCCAAACATGCTTTCCCAAGTGCCGTGGCTACCCATCTGGATTCTCGCTCTGTAGTTTGTAATCTATAAATTATACAAGAAATTTGTATTAATTTTAATATTTTAAGAAAATTAAGTGATATATTTAATTCCGTGAAAAGAGTTATTATATGATTTATTACACTTACAATAAAAATTCATTATCTAATAAAAATTTCATAGCCTCATTGGAAAATGTTTGTACATCAGACTGTTCACTCAAGCTTAGTAAAGTACAACTAATATATAATTCTAAATCTTCATATGTATATAAAACTTCGCTAGCTACTGCTTCTAAAAGCGCCCTTATTAGTAGCGTGGAATCATTGAGACAAGATTCAATTGGATCCAGTACTGCAGAGAGTAACGATACAGCTGTGTTGCGTTCATTCGGTTTACATATTAATATACTTTCTCCTACAAAAAATTATAATACATTTTTATGCATTATTTCTTGCATATTTTTCAAAAACACTCAGTTTAATTAAGATAATTAAATTATGTTTCGATCACTTATTATATATTCTGGTATTTCTTACCTGCGCTATCTTTCCCCATACGACCGGCACGTCCTATCATTTGCTTGTAAGTTAAAGTGTTCAATGGATTGCCACCAAATAGAGGTGATCTTATGATTACTCTCCGTGCGGGTAAATTTACTCCGCTACTTAATGTCGATGTTGCTATAAGAACTCTCAAAGACCCCGTTCTAGAATAACAATGTCAAGTTTAAAAATCCGTAAGATTTATCAGCCAAGTACAAAACATGATTATTACCTGAAGGATCCTTCTATAATATCGCGTTCATCCATTGTGAGTCCAGCATGATGAAACGCAATGCCAAATGAAATCGTGTTTTTTAAAATGTTATCTAAACCACTTGGACTGCGTTTTAATTGTTCTAGAGTTTCCTGGATTAATACTGGATTTATTTCTTTTCTTAACATTTCTCCAAGTTTTGTACTTTCACAACCTACTCACAGATTAAAATAAGAAAAAAATCTTCAATTGCAGTTTTAAAATAAAAAACGAACAGATTACTATATAATATATAGAGAAAAGAAAGAACGAGACAATGAAATCATATGAAATGAACGAAACAAAAAATATAGAAAGCACTGTTAAAAAGAATAAATATGTATTTATTAAATCTGAAAATAATTGAAGCAGACCTAATTTGAAGAAAGTTGTTGCAATTTGTTCTGCCAATTTCTCACACCATTTCTTTGTTGGACAGAAAATCAATACACTATGACCGGCACTTATTGTCTCAGTGCAAAGTTGTAGAATATTGTCGACATCTATTCCTAATTCCTGCAACTCTGTTAATTTTCTGACATGATTCAATTTGTTGTCATATACATTTTCTCCTATCTGTAAATAGAAATTATCTTAAACAGTGTGCTATATGAAAATCTCTCTAGATTGTCTTAAGCAAAATATAATCAAATATTTGAAATAAACAAAATAATTTTTACATTTTCTATGCATTTTTACCTTGCAGTATTCATTCAAAGGTATGGGCCGAAAGTCAGTCTTGTATAGTTCTGCATTCAACCATTTGGCTAGCAGAGTTAAGTTTGGCAATGTGGCTGACATACCTATCAGTTGTATATTGATGTCTTCGTTGCTGAAATGTTAAATGTTGTGAAAAATTTACAGTTACATTGTATATGTGACACCATTAGAAAACTCACTGGATAGTCATATATTTTAATTTTGTCAGAAGTAACTCCAAAAGATAACCGCGATTAGGATCACCGAGTAAATGTAATTCGTCTATTATCACAGCCCCTAAGCTACTCAAATCGTCTTCCTCCATTAAGCGATTCACCAAAGAATTTGCCTTCTCTATAGTAGCTATTGCAACGTGGGTAGCGGCAAATCCTCCAGGCGGGACGCTTCCTCCCATAAATCCTTCCACTCTTATCCCAGTGTCAGATAATAAATCCTGAATATCAAATTTATTAATTTTCTTGCAATATTATGCAATTTAAGATATGTGTCTAATTTGTCTTATACTTATACATACTTGGAAATAATACATCTTTTCTCTAACGACAGAAACAAATGGCAGGATAAAGATCACTTTCTTCTTCCTTTCTAAAATGGTCTTAATTAGGAGGATTTCAGCAACGAAAGTCTTCCCTGCAGATGTAGGAGCAGAATATACTAGATTCTTTTTGTCTTCCGTTACTAAGCGATTCGACAAGCACTCCATTTGCCATGAAAACATGTATTCTACTCCACGAGCATGGTACTTCTGAAAAATGATAATAAAAATCAAAATTTGATGTTATGTATGAATATAAAAGTACTATTTATGTTAAACAAAATTACAGAAGTATTGTATACTTGTATAAATATAAAATATCAAGAATAATGGCAAGAAATAGCAAGCACAACATCAAAGACAAATAAATGGCACTTATTTTAACTATTCAACAAATCAGTATTAAAAATAATTTAATACTGAAGAACAAAAAATTCTTGAACTCTAAAAACGTATGTAAATAGTAAATCTTTATCGCAATTTTTATCTGATTGCAACAAACTTCAATATTCAACATTCAATATTGCAAAATTTAATAAATATTTGCACTGACAACATATTACAAAAATATTTAATAATATATTATAACTTACCTGTAGAATATTTTGCGGCAGGCCCCACGATGCCAACTTACATCGGTCTTGAGTGCAAAGGGGCCGAGGTGAAATAACAGATTCCGAATTTTCTCTGTCGTACTCTGTCGAATTAACGATCGACGATGTTCTAACGCCGCTACTACTTGTTGCATTTTGCGTGTAAGCAGGAGATTTAATTTTACAAAGCTCCTGAAATCCATCGCATTTCTCTATACGTTTAGCTGTCCTAGGATGACGTGTCACCTTCAAATTAGTATCAACATTTCTCTTGTCAGTTTTACGTTGGCTCCGATTTTTTAGAGCTGGCAAGAGCACGTTTCTTTTCGACGTACCGGAAGCCGAGGATAAATTTCTTCTGCTGTTGACTTTGGGAAATATAATGCTGTCCTCGGAATTTTTCACAAGATGAAATGTGTTTTCTTTTTTTCCTCCGGAATCAGATACCTTCGGTTTATCCACGTCGTTTTCCTTGTTGGTGAAGTCTGACAGCAGCGAGCACGACTTGAAATATTTGCCCAGATCACTAATGTTTTCTTCCTGTGGGACCTTAAGCGTGCTTTCACCTCCTATAGTTTGCTCCTGTAGGGTTTGATGTCTTTTTTCGATATCTATGCAAGCGAGCAGGGTGTCATCGCCGAAAGACTGCATCTCTTCCTTGCTCTGCGAGTCTTTCGGCGGAACTAACCGATGCCATTCAATTTGAATCGTTTTCAGACGCGAGAGAGTGCTGTCATCGGTCACGTTGGTCCAACGTCGATCGAGAAATCCCTATTTATCCCTGAAATTTAAATCGCACAAAATATTGAACGCCAATTGGTTGTTAGTCACGAGATCTATGAGATTTTAAAAGCAATTTCCAGGGATCTTCAAAAAATTTTTTAATTTTTTAACAACAAAATTAATTAAAACATATGGAGCGATTCGACTAAATTCCGGTCAACTTAATCGCCGATTAAGTTAGTCGGCGGATGTCTATTTCCCTATCAGCAACCATTATTTTTTAAATATTTTTTAAATATTTTTTTAATCAAATTTTATTAATAAAATATTTAAAACACATTTAAAAACCATTGTCTGCTGATTGGGTTGTATCAATGCAGATTAATGTTAATTTACTTTTTATCTTTTTCTAATTCTATGAAAAGAGGAGATAGTAAATAAATTAAGCCGAGATTAAATTTAGTTAGGCTACATTGAGATAGAGATTAAAACGAAATTTCTAATTACATAATTCATTGTTTCTATGTCTCTTCTTCCACGTATTAAGCAATAAAGGATTAATAATTCTATCCTAATGTTAATGAATTGATACATGTATTATTCTATAAGTTCTATAAGTTAATCACGCTTAAATTAGTTAAGAGTCTCATCGAAGTCATCTACAGATAATTTTTTATTAGTCCGCAGTGAAGATAGCGGCGTTTATTTAAATCCATGTGCGTTGCGAGAAAGAAGATGGAGTGCGGCAATCTTGGTTTACTCTCATGATCTATGCTCTTAATTGTTATGTTTGTATATTTCATGAGTGTTTCAAAGACAACACTAAATTAATTAATTGCGGATTTATTAATGATAATATCGGTGTTATGGATGTGGATCTGCTTAGACCAGGCACCGTGCCGATATCGCCGGACACGATACTGTGGTTCGAGTTTTTATTGAATCCTTCGTTGCTGCAGAAACACCTGTCAAAACCTTTCCCGGGTAAACAATTGTTGTAGCGCGTGGAAGGCTAACCGCATGGAATCAAAATTATTCTAAGATTACTATTAAAATAATATTAGAATGATATTAAAAATTCTTTCATTGTTATTATTAATATTAAATTAATCCTTTATTAGAATAACATTGAAAATATTTCTGACACTAAAGAATATTGAACAACAAACTGTATATTTTATATATTTAATAAAAGATTTACAGTTTATGTAACTTCGAATGAATATTAATTGTATGTTAAGCAAAAGTTTTTTACATACCATGATTTCCAGATCCATCGCCCACAGACCTGATCATAAAATTTATGACAATTAATTCTGATCAAAAAGAGACCGAGACAAGAGCGATTGATGCAGAGACTAATGATGTAAAATCCAATGGCACAAACAAATGGTCTCACAGGAACTTTGCATTAAAGATACTTTCTCTGAAAGTAGCGGCTTACCTCAAATGGGACTTGGATGTGTTAGAGAAGAAGCTACCTCTGCCAATACAGTTGACGTTACTACAAGATCTATTTTTTATCACTGCAGACGTCTTGGTAGAAATTCCTACAATTCCAGAATTCTTTATGGAAACTGCTTCTGATCAGCTCTTATTCACATTGGTCTTTTATCATAGATGGCATCTAAGAGCGATTATTTGTAGAGCTCTTAGTAATAAACAACCAAAACAACAGTTACTTCATATGTAAGTTTTATTCTTATGATACAAAAGTATATGAAAGAGTTATGTTATTGTAACAACTTGAAATGATTTTACTTTATTATGAATTGTGAATTAAACAATCTTGTTGCAAATTAGACCAGGTACTCAGGAATCGACATATGTACCTCCGGGTATAGTAGATGATATTATTAGGAAATTAGAAGCGCACATACCAAGCAGTGTAAGTGCCCTAAATAATATTTTACAAATGACCGATATAAAGCCAAAGGTTCTGTCTTTTGACACTTTTCAAATGCTGACTGAAGACAGTACAGAGATCAAGCAGAATTGGGAAAATATGTACCCAGTGAACATAGACGAGTTTAAATGTCAGGTACGAAATTTGCAAGCTGTGTATTACTATCTCTGTTGGAGTTGACAGAAAATAGTGAACTGTTAATTTGCTTCTAGATACATTATGATCTCGCAATGTTTCATTTATTGAGAGAAGAGTATCAAGAAGCCAAACACCATATTAAACAAGCGAAAGAGTTGTACACTAATTTTAATCCGACAGAAAAATTTATATATTGTAAAGTGCAAAAAGAATTTTTAGATGGCTGTTGCTTAGCGTGCGAAGTGCCGCTAGATGAAGTCATGCCTAGTCTTACACAACGTTTGCATGCCTCTATTAAGGATCAATACACTGTGAGTATATTTTTATGCATTTAATACATACATATATTTTTGAATACTCTATATTCACGACATATGCAAAATCTGCAGAATATATTGCAGATTTTGCAAGCAGATAATGTTTTCAGGGAGATACCACAGGTTTATAGAGATAATTTGGAGCTGGATGTGCAAGGCGGATTAGTTAACAGGAAATTCGTGGTTGCCCGGGATCTTCTGCTTCAAATAGAATGCTTGAATCTGGTTAGAAAAATCCTTGATGACAATATAATCCTAGGTGATTATGTAACTGAAATTAAGGCAGCTGGTACGAAGGGTCTGGATGTCTTATTCTGGGTAAAAATAATTTTTGTTATATAATATTTTTGTTATATAATATTTTTGAATGTTTCTCAATGAAATTCTCTAGTTATTAACAAAATCATTTTTCTTAATTTTTAAATAGTTGAAAATAGAAGTTTCCAGATTTTCTTATTATTATTCTGTAAAATAGCTTTTCATAACTTTTTTAAATGTACATGAATTTAAATTAATGTTTATATAATTTTTAATAAAATAGTTTTTCTAAATTAGTTTTTCTAAATTTATTAAATAAATTATTAATTATTAATCATATTTTGCTTTGTGCTAGGCTTTAGATAATGTCCTGGAAAAAGCAACGACTGTGGATAAAAAACGAATTGCACGTTACCTTCTTTATCTTGTAAACACTGCTAATATAGAAGGGCTTGCTTCAAAAATATTCAATAATCCTTCCTACACGTCGTTATTCGATGAAGCAGAACTCGCTGCTATTCAACAAGCAGCTATTTCTGATGAGATAGATTTACCAAACTTGTTGCTACATAATGATTGGGGTATCCCATCTGTATCATATATACGTAAGTATAAGTTATGAAAAAAAAGAAAAGAAATACCATTGAAGATATTACGAAGTCTTAATTTCATGTTGACTAAAATTTTATTTTTGTTAAAATTTGTAGAAAATGCGAGGATCGAAGTGTTTGAATTGGAACAAAAGTTAATAGAATCGTATGATCCTCATGTAATCCGTGAAACGTTGATTCACCTGGATGGAAAACATCGAATGAAACCGGTATATCACGTAAATGGCTGTTGGGAATTACCCATTCCATTGCAAAGTGTAGTAATGTCACTTGCCAGGGGCTTTATCCAAGATTATTCGTATGTCTTACTTGCAAAGAGTCGAGAATTGGTGACTTCTAAAAATTTCGACGGTGCCATCGAATTACTTCAGCTATTGGATAAAGAGTTACAGGAGCACGTGAAAAGTGGAGGTTCGTTAGGTTCGCTCTTCAAGCTGTGCAAATTAGTGAGCTGGGAATGTCTGCTTGTTGAGATATGGAAGTGTTTTCAGGCTTGGCCAGTGAGAGATGGCTGTACGTATCCGAAGAATTAAAAATATCTGTGAAAGGAACAACGAATTTGTTCAATATACACATATCAGGATACACATACAATATTGCTTTTCAGGTGATGTGCAAAGTATGATTGTACGGAGTAAACAGTGCCTTGGTGCATTACAAGCATCCGATCAGCTGATTCCGCGACAAGAAGTAATAGAATACTGTACGGTCTTCCTCTTAAATATGGCTGAATGGGATTATCTTACTAGTTTGGAGAAACGTTGGAATTACACTGAATTTGCAGCTGCTATTAGCAGCGTTTGCCAGGATGTCATTAAATACAAAGGAACCCGCAAATTTCCGCGAGATGCATGGGATATGAGTATGTATTTTTTATTAAAATTATATATAGAATTTTTAAAAATTCATTTTAAGATTCACCTTGAGTTTTAAAACTTTGTGTTACTTTAATAATGTTCTTAAATTCATTTTTCTTCAAACGCAAGTTTTGCAAATAGTCTGATTGTGTGTATTTTGTATTAAAAATAAGAAATAAACACTAAAATAAGTTCTATCAAGTACAATTATCCTCTTTTAGTTTTAGCAGCATTTGGTCCCGTTAGGGATCAGTCACAAAAACGTAGCAGTAGTGGCAGTAACAGCGGAAGTTCTAGTACATCAAGAGACGCTGCTACTAGTATTGCTCTTACACTTACTCGACTACGGGAACCTATGGTCCTCACTGTGGTGATATCATTATTGGCTCGTTTACGTAACGTCTTGCGCGATGAATCTAGTTTGGAATTACACACGCAGTATCTAGCCCTCTGGCCTGCCGGAGTACCAAAGTACGTTTATCATATGTGTTTACTGTAGTTTTTACAAAACTTGTACTACATATTACATATTTTTATCAACAATATTAAATTTGAATATTACGAACGTATTTCAAAAATTAATAATAAATTGTATGTCTTCGTGATACTTATAAAAATTAACATTTACAGTGCAAATTCGTATAATATCAGACATATTGGAGAACTATTATTCCAACTACTAACGCAAGCTTTAAAATATTATCCCTGCAATGTGCCATGGTTGAGGCTAATGGGAGATCTCAATTTTGGTACGTTTCGTCAAAATATCAAATATTATATGCTTTTATGTAACATATTTGTTATTCTTATATTTATATTATACTTATGTATGAATATTATTTTGTTTTTCTTTCTTTTAGTTCTAGTGTACTACGAAAGTGCAATGAGATACTATTTGGAGGCAATCATGATAGTCAGCGATTTGTTTAGTCAACCCATACCACGCACGCAAATAGATGATCTTGTTTATAGAAGGATGATCAAGTGTTGCGCTCATTTACAATGTTACACTCAGGCGGCCGTGTTGTGCCAATTTTTGGAGGAAGTAGATTATTCTCTGGCATTTAAAATGGCAGCCAGCGATCAGAAGAGCTGTGCCGCGGCTGATGCCATGGACGCATACTATCACTGCATTTGGGATACAACAATACTAGAGTATCTCATACAGCTGCACACAAAACGCGGAGAACATCACAGAAAACAACTCGCGGTAAATAACTGAATTAAGTAACCCAAGTATAATAACGACGTAATTATACGAATAACAAATAATTGCTTTTCTGATAGCAAATAATTGGATATTCTGATTGTGTGTATTAAATTTTTTTACGTTTCTGCTGTCTACAAGAATTTCACTTTGCAGATCAAAGTCATTGGTTTGCTGGAATTAAATTCCAACAACAACGAAGAGATCCAAAGAGAAGCGGCCAATATTCGTAAAGCTAAATTCTTGAGAGCGTTAGCGAAACAGTACGTTTATTAAAAGAATTGCCTGGAATTTAAAGAAAACAAATGCATTTATATAATATCAGATATATTCTCTGCACTACTGTAATATACGTACTTCCGTACGCATTGTATTTTTTACGTGTAAATGTATGCTGAATTATGAAACAATGTGTAAAATAAATATGTTGGATTGATGCGTCATTTTAATCTAAATTTTATTTTAATCTAAATTTTCATTTTAATCTAAATTGTTAGAGAATCATTTAAAATTCGCGGAGTTTTGTGAGACATAAAGGCGAGTTGTCATGTGATAATTTCATAAATATTCGCGATAGGCTGAATATAGGAGAGGCACGAAATCCCTAAAAAAATATTGCCTACGCAATGACCAATTCACATTTGCTGACACCTTTCTGCAGGATAATTAAAACGTCAGCGTAGGAACGATTTCGAGGTTATGGTCGCTAATCAACGATCGACGTAACCAAGCTCGATCATTCGTTCGTGTATCTCGACCATCTCGACGCGACGTGTATCCTGTCGAGAGGTTATGGCCGTCATGAGCGCAGCGGAGAATTCCGTATGTTTCTCACTCATAACTGAAATCATTCTTACTTCGTTGGCGAAGTGTAATTTCACGAATGGCGTGTGTATTGTGGCGAAAATGTAATTGTTGCTCCGGATCGCGCGACATTCGCTTCGCCAACAATACGGTCGTTCGTGTTGCCACGTATGGTACCCCGAATATCTGGGATCTTAACGGGAATTTTCCTTTAATTATACATTTATTTCTTTTTGCGGTGTATTTTAAATATATAATTTACGATTTGCAAATTTTTGCAATTGAAACAAAAGTTTTGATTTTTTTAAGTCAAGTAAAATGTATTTCCAATTAAAAATTCGAGGCACGCCTTTATATAATTCTTACAATATAATTATATATTCATTTTAATAACACCTCGTAATTGGTTCTTATATGAAATATATCTTCTTTTTATCAAAACAAAAGGCACTTAATATGTTTAATATTACAGGTCATAAAAATCAATAAGTGGGATGGCTCAGCTGTGAAAAATGCCTTGGACGATGCAGTCAAGGATGTACTTACGAAGAAATATAATTACATAGAAAATTTTAGTCTCCTCGATGGAAGACTTTTCCTCTGTGGGGTTGCTGTTACAATAGCCATTGTAGCGTTGTTGTGCGACTACTTATATCCGTTCCCTGCCTCCAAGCCTGTTTTAATTGCCTGCGTCTCCTTCTATTTCTTTCTAATGGGACTCTTGACTTTGTATACGACATACAAAGAGAAAGGCATATTTGTAGTTGCAGTGCAAAGGTGAATTTATACCTGGTGACCACTTGATGTAATTTATAGGACATTTTGTTTTCATCTCTCCTTAATGCTTTAAATTGACAAATTTAAAGACAAATTAAGAAACAAATTATTTGATTTAAATCATTTATTTTTTGCTCCTTTTTTACAAGAGGGAGGATCAAATAGTCATGTTTAATACTGAATGTACAATAGAAATATGGATTTGTAAAATTGTGTAAAATGTCATAATCTCTCTTGCTTTCAGAGATCCAGCGGGTTTCAATCCTGATATGATTTGGGAGGCAAGTTCCTATTTAAAAAAGTATGATGACAAATACAATTTGGTGTTGTCTGTCAGGAGTGCGTCAATGGGAATCGTTAATGAAACAAGTGTGACCAAATCCGTCGCGAATTTCATCGACGTTAACGGTGTGGTGATACCGGAATTGATCGAAGCCGTAGTGATGAACCTGCATGACAGTCTGACGTCGCAACGCAAGGAGAAGTAGCAATACTCTGAAGTCTAATCAGTTAAGCTTCTCTAAAGTAAATGAGTTTTTTTCCCTATAAAATTGTGCGTAATGTATTTGTTGCGTTCTCAGTTCTTCAGCCATGTATTGCGGTATATATTTAGGCAACATTTCCAATCTCGTGTAACGATGTAAATAACACGTAAAAATAAGAAAGCCAAGCATTTTTCATTCATGTAATTGTAATTATTATATTCGACACCAAGAATGAACATTACAAATCTTTTTCTAAACGAACAATCATTTATTATTTATCCTTATCCTCGTGCAGAGAAGCTGCTGGTAAAATCAATTTTCAATATCAAGTTTTATCTCTGATACTGTAAAAGAAACGAAACTGGTTACACATAACTAAAACAAAATTTTAATTTCTTTTTGGAATTTTAATTCGAAAAACCTCTCAACAGAATTTTAACAATTTTGATGAATTTCGAGACTCATAAGACGTGAATTTTAATTTTATCTAAATATTGCCCCAATAATTACTGATTTTTTAAGATGTAGTTGAAATTTGGAGCGTTCTTACATATGCAATAATTTAATTGCAATTGAAGTCCGGAAGTGTTCCGTTTAAACTGATGTACTCGAGCGTATTCGCACGAAAGAGTTATATTATAAACTTGAAAAAATATATATAATAAAATAAAGTACAATATTCTTACTCGAGCGAGTTTACACTTTAAAATGTTTCTTTTGCGTTCCGCTGTTTCAATTTACTAAAAGTTCAACTTCCTAAAAGTTTTGTTTATCCTTCCCTTTTTCGATTTACGTTCCAAATTTTATTTTTATCAAGAATCTATTGTATCATCGTGATATTTATCGCAACATATTTTGCAGTATGATAACATTTCAGATGGAGTAATTCGCTCTGCTACCTGCTGCTTCGAGTACAATGTATAAGTCACATTTAAATTGTGTGTGTGAGATGATATTTTATTTTATTTTATATATAAGAACACATTATTTTCAAATTATTTTTAAATAAAAAATACCAATTTTATTGTATATATCTAAAAATATATTTATTTGTGGTGTAACATATATTATTACATAACAACCCAGTCGACACAGAGCATCAGTGACATTACATTTATGTTACAATTTCGCACTCAACAATGTAAATGTAATATAACAGATATTATTATATTACATTTATATTGTTGAATGCGAAATTATAACATAGATGTAATGTCACTGATGCTGATGTCGACTGGAAATTATTATATATTATTCCAGTTTTATCCCGTATGATTTTTATCTAACAATAAGAGTTAAATAAAAAATTTGGTACATTATCGATGCTAAAATAGATTGAGTAAATTTAATTAAAACACTCGTTGATTTATCCTCGAGATAGTCAAAATAGTCAATAATGTTAATATTTTTCAATTACGTCAGAATCTTCGGGGTCCCTTTCACGGTTGCAAAAATTTGATCGGTTGATGATCTCAAAGCGTGTACCTATGGCGTTTACTGTATTGTTTTGTTGTCAAATACGGCTGATCTTCTGATCTGTTCCAGCTAAATTCTATATTGACAAGTAAATAAAATAAATTAATTGTATAATTAAGGTGGATAGAGCTAATAAGATGTGCTCACAAGATGATAAAGAAGCAAAGAAATCCGAGAAGTTGCTTAATAAAATATAAGTAATAACGTGTTTTCACCCTTTCTAACACATTTCACATTATAATTTCAAAAAATGTTTGTATTCGGAGACGATGTTATCATATTGTCGCTCGCAAGAGTTTTAAATATGCTTTTAATTAATACAGTATTTTGTTGCTAATTCTGCTTTTTGTTAAATATGTATGAATATTTAATAAATATGTATAAATATTAGATATGTAAAAGTATTATTGATCCTAGTCTCTTTGTATCAATGTGTGGAAATAAAAAATGTAAGTTATGTGTCTATTAATGTTTATATACCCTTTCTAAGATTATTATTTTAACTGAGAGTAAAAGAATTAGCGACAAAATATTGTATTAATTATAAGCATATTTAAAACTTGCGAGCGATAGCATGATGACATTGTCTCCGAACACAGACATATATTTTGAAATTATAATGTGAAATGTGTTAAAAAAAGGTGAAAATACGTTATTTTATTAAGCAACTTCTCGAACTCTTTGCCTCTTCACCATGATGACATGGTTTGAACTGTCCGTTACCAGTCATTAGAGATCGTGTGTAGCCTCCGTTGATTTCCCACGTGAACAACAATAACATGTCTCTTTAGAGTAAACTTGCGGCGATAAGCGAACAAGAAGGCGCAATAATGACCATCGAGCTGATAGTAGGACGATGCCTCTCCATGTGTCCCGAGAAAGAGCGGCGGATGTAAGTTTCCGCGAGGAAGAGAGTTTATAAACTGAAATTTCGAAATATGCACGATGAAAACGTTAATAGCGATAATTATAAGAAGTTGATTTCCCGCTTTCTACATTTAAAAATGAGACACGTACTGTCAGCACCCACTATTAATAGAAATTGTATTTTTATACTTTGTATTTTTGTCTTTTATAAATTGTATTTTTGTACCGTGAATTTTTTTATGTGATGCAACAGGAATCTGACTTGTGACCTTTCAAACATGGAAGTCTTTTCATTTAGGAGGGAGAAGGAAGGTTCGCTGCACAAATATGAAATTTACGAGAGTATGAAACACATGAAGAGACCTAAGGCTGATCCGGTGAAAACTATAAAATGCTTCAGTCGCTCTGCTGCTGGGCAAATTATGACGGATCCGAACTCGTTGCGTCCGCCACATGTATTATTAGCCACTGTCCGATATAACTTGTTCACCAAGTAATTCCAATTATCTTATTAAGTATTGTCCAGTGTTGTTGTTAGCACAAGTAATACTTTAGATACTTTAATATAAGTACAATTATTATTTAAAGTTAACCCTTAAACGCAGCACTTCCTAAAAATTACGTTATTGCAGCCTGGGGTGTGACACTCCAAGCGTGTTTCTCGGCTGCAATTCGTAAACTATGACGTTTTAAAATTCGAAAAAATTTCTCAATATATTTTAAAATTAAAAAAATCAAATAGTTTTCAAAAAGTAATTTTAAATTTAATATAGTAAAAAAAATTAATTTAAATATACTAAAAAAAATTCTAACTTTCTTATTTTTTATATTTTAAAAATATCCTTGTACAGATATACTCAGCAGATGGTTTACTTTAACAAAACTTTCGCTTGGGTGTCGTACACCCCACAGCTGCGTTTAAGGATTAATAATTATCGTTAATTATTATGTATTATGTATTATTTATTATATGCATACGTGTTAATTATTATATATATTATGTTATTCTATTCTATTATTTTTTATAAACTTTTTAGGATTGGACTGTAAATATAAGGATGTAAATAAATAAATAATCAATTTTTTTATTTTAAATATATTTTTAATATATTCATGATATATTTAATATAAAAAATATGAAAAAATACTAATAAAAAGAATTATGAATTATGAAATATGAAAATGATATGTTCTTTGCGCCCTTCGGCCCCGGGCCGCATACCATCTGGCCCGGCTTCGACCGCGACCTTGTCCCCGTCTGTTGTCTAAAGTAAATTTAATAAAAAGTAATTTAATAATTATATATATTTTTATACATTTTTATTTATAATATATACATATATATTAAATAATAAAAATTTGTGTGTATTCATAAAAGAATAAATCTTACTGTATTCTCTACATGGTGGTAGCTGCTGCTGCTGTTGTTGCTGGGGCTGCTGCTGCTGCTGCTGTTGTTGCTGAGGCTGCTGCTGCTGCTGTTGCTGGGGCTGCAGTTGTTGTTGCTGGAGTTGCTGCTGGAGCTCCTGGATTTGCTCGATTTGCTGGATGTGCTGCTGCTGTTGTTGCTGGAATTGTTGTCTCATATGCTGCAGTTCCTGCAGCAGCGTTTGCACCATGGAGACTCGACGACGGAGATCTAGATGTTCCATCGCGTCACTTAGATCTTTTGTAAAATTAAAATATAAATGTAAAAATATCAATATAATATATAATATATATACCATTTTCAGATCGTATACTATTCATTCGCGCGCGTAAAAAAATTATCGTCTTGAAGTTTACCTACTTGATTTTAATACCTGGGGTACCCGGGTACCTACTTTTAAAAATATAAGTTTTATTATAGTTATTGACTAAATTAATTAATAAATAATTAATATGATTATAGGAGTGGTAAATTAACAAAAAACAATTGTTTATATAATTAGAAATAAGAAAATTATTTATTTATGACATTCTCTCGGAAATCGACCAAAATGTACAAATCGTGGCATACACTGGTCTATCTGCATCGCGATATTTATCTAACAGATCGTCATTTCTTCGATACTGTTTTGTCGGCTCGCGTGGAAAGTTGAAGTAAATAAAAATGCTATATAGCTCATAAAGATCTCCTAGTCTCATTTCTGTTTGCAGTTGTCGAGTATACACATAGAAAAATATATACTACCTTCGAGTAAATATACTTGTTCTAAGTATTTAGTAAGTTAAATTTATATACCTGCAAATTTATTATAAAGTCATCATAAGCATCATATTTACTTAAAACATATTCTAGACTTGTAATTAACGAGTATATCTTCAACTATTATTAAGAAAATATTTTTAGCTGAAGAAAATTATTAAACAAAATAGAATAAAATAAATAATTGCTTTTCTCGTTTGTAGAACAAATATTTTTCTGTGTGTAATATGAAAGGAACGATTTCCCCACGATACAAAGAATTTATTAAAGAAATTCGATAAGTAGGTACCCGGGTACCCAGGGTATGAATAATGTCGCACATTTCGGGTATTGACATAAAGGTTAATATATATTATATAAAATTGTATTAATACTTACGGGACATTGTTTCCTCATATCTGTACAACTTGTAACACGCCGAGAAACACGCCGTTTAGAATCCTCGCGTTCGAGTTGAGCGAGAAAAAGAGCACGGCTGTGGAGTGGATAGCTGCAACAAGACAGAAGCCGTGATGAACACGCGTATGCCAAGTGATCGGAAGAAAGGAACAGGTAACGCGAAGGTTGCGGTAACGGATAGCACCGGACACTCTTTGTCGAGCCGTCGTAAAACAACCTACAAATCTCTTACAATATAGTGCAATAAAAAGAATCTCACTGACAGTGCATCATATTTTCACGGATAGTTGTCTTCGAAAAACTACTTTAAAACGACAGTAAAGAATTTCGTCACTAAATGGAAAGCACTCATTGTCTCCGAACACAGACATATATTTTGAAATTATAATGTGAAATGTGTTAGAAAAGGTAAAAATACGTTATTACTTACTTTATTAAGCAACTTCTTGAACTCCTTTGCCTCTTCACCATGATAACATGGTTTAACTTTGAACTGTCCACTACCAGCGCGCCGGTGATGCTGACAGTGCTATCTACCGGCAAAACGGTTGAAGTTTCGAACTGTAGACAGATCACAGACAGTGCAGACAGTCAATCAAGTCAATCAGCTCACGCAGCCACGATTTATTAGCTCTATCCACCTTGTGTATAACTATAAAAAAATGACGACACTTAGGCCATTCACCTGCAATGACTTGTTTAAATTCAACAACGTGTAAGTAATTTTGAAATTAATCTATCTCGCCTAACCTAAAAAATTCAGTTAACCTCAAAAATTGAGTTAACTTATTATTGCCGAGTGTTACGACTATATTTATCATTTTCAGGAATTTGGATCCACTCACTGAAACAGTATCCTTTTACCTGATCAAAAATTGATAATGTATTATTTTATCATTAGCTTATTAAGTCATATTAATCATGACTTTGGTAAATGTTTTAAATAAGATAATAAATTTCGGAGAAAGATTATTTTCAAATAATTTCGTTCGTAACGAATAATTTTATATTAAATAACTGTAATCATATTAAAGTGAAGCATTGTTGAATAAGTTAAGAAATTAAATTTCATTTTGAAACAATTTTGGAACCTTTTCAATGTATGTTCCTTGATTTTTCACATTTCTACTTAGTATGGACTTTCGTTTTACATGCATTACCTTTCACATTGGCCGGAATACATTCAAGTAGCAGAATCTCCGAGTGGCGAAATTATGGGTTACAGTAAGTTCATTTGATCCTAATAAGTTCTTTTGAGTAAAGGATGAGTTATCATTTAACGTTAACATTTTTTATTACTGTTTGAAACCATCAAAGTCATGGGAAAGGCTGAGGGTCATGGAGAAAATTGGCATGGTCACGTAACAGCCCTTACAGTTTCACCTGATTATAGACGATTGGGTCTCGCTGCGATGTTGATGAAGTATCTTGAAGATGTATCGGAAAAGTAAAATATAATTTATTAACTGTTACAACTTACCAATATCTCTTATTACATATATCTTTATATAAATTAGGAAACAGGCGTATTTCGTGGATCTCTTTGTCAGGGTGAGCAACAAGGTAGCCATTACAATGTACCAACAGTTAGGATACATTGTGTATAGGACGGTATTGGAATATTACAATGGGGATCCAGATGAAGATGCATATGGTAAAGCCTTTTTGAGAAATCTAAAATAATCCTATAGTTTTAGGTATGTAAGATGTAATAGATATTGTTCTATTTCTAGACATGAGAAAAGCCCTGTCAAAAGATGTGAAAAAGAAATCTATGATTCCACTAACACATCCTGTGAGACCGGAAGAAGTAGACTGAAGCGTTTTCCTTGCATTGATGAAAACTGAAAAGTAATTTATACAAAAATTATCTGTACAAATTGTCATAAAATTAACGAGTAAGAAATTTTAAAAATTTATAACAAATCTTATGTGTAGTGGCCTCTTTACATTTATATTCACAGAATTCTTTTATGGCTCTTCCTTTTTATCAGCATACTCCATTTCTCTCAAGCGAGATAAAAAAAGTTCGACAATTGACATCTGTAAAATTGTATTAATGTGCAGTTTATTTGTTCTTCTGTACAATAGTACACAATGTTTCCCACTTGTCTCGCTCGTACCTTTTTCATACGAATAAATAATAAATATAAATGTAAGATGAGATAGGCTCGGTAGAATGCGATCCAGATAGAGCTCGATTGTGTAAATTACTAGCTGCCTATTTTGATTCTACTAATTTTTTAGAAACGCAAGTCCGTTCTCATTATATTTACACGAATAGGTGAGTGTAATACGCGTACGATTCCTTTAACTACGTCATGATACACGGGTGCTAGTCACCCACGCAACAGCATTCGATATCGCTTCGATATATTATAAAAAATTAAGGACAAAATGTCGTTCTTGCATATCTTTGTACTGCTCTCAATAGTCTGAGGTTCGAATTATTCGTACAAACATTCACGTGCTAAATGAAGCCGAGTATATGCGCACCACGACGTCTGTCCAGATATTTAAAGGAGATCACGAAGATGCCTGAGACTTTTTTAGACGTTGTTCAGATATCTTGCAGAGATCTTCCGAAAATCGAGATCCACTATTCCGCTCGGGACAGACGTATAGTAATCTCGAAAAATTACAAAACCGTAGAAGTCTTGTACGTATTGCACGAAAGCCCTACTTTCAGCTCATAATTTGTAACTGCTAGAAGGAAGACGTTTACTAGTTACGTAGGACACGTCGAACGCGAGTACAAAACTTCTCCCTTTCTCTTTCTCTCTGTCATTCTCTCATTCTCATTCTCTCGTTTATGTATATATTTATATATATATATGTATATATACATACGTAACGCTATAATCGTTACGTATGTTTAATACACAATGTTGCACACGTATTACGCATAGGAACGCAATGTTAATTATATTAAATAGTAAATTACGTTCCCAATTACATCTATTTGGTCGTGTACCTGTAAAAAAAAAAAAGAAAGAAACCATGTAGTCGC
Source organism: Tetramorium simillimum (assembly GCA_011636635.1). Classification (NCBI taxonomy): domain Eukaryota; kingdom Metazoa; phylum Arthropoda; class Insecta; order Hymenoptera; family Formicidae; genus Tetramorium; species Tetramorium simillimum. The sequence goes on from VBVQ01002699.1 coordinate 22,878, forward strand.
TTACATCTTAAATAAATATCAGATACGAGACTAGTTGTTATCAAAGTTAAAATGAGTATATCAGATTTTTCTTTGTTTGTTAATCGATCTTGCGAACAGCCTCGCATAAAAGAAGCAAGTAGACATCTGAAGATAAGAAGAGAGAAATGTAGCCAGTTTCTCTTTTTTATCAATAAACGGAATGTGAGAGTTCCGTTTATCAGATTTATTTACTATCTTGCAATATATGACTAATAAAAGAAAATTATCTTCATTTTTTCTCTTAATTTAACTTTTTCTATCTTGTCCGAATATATCACAAAATCGAATTTAATTTCGAATAAATTTAAATTATAAAATATATAATTTTAATTAAATTTAAATCTTACG
>VBVQ01002700.1:712-23261 GCA_011636635.1 Tetramorium simillimum
CCTTCGGGAAGCTCTCAGGGCGTCGCGCGCGCATAACCGTTCCACGGGCAGATGGAAAGCGAGCTCTAATCCGATCAGACTTTCTTTCTGGCCGTCGACGAATTGAATGCAATCACCGGGAACTAGCTTCCCCCTACCCCACGGCGTTATAAGAGCATTTCACCTTGCGCAAATACGTGCAAGTTTCAGACCGACAACTTTGCCAACTTGGCAGCGAACTTATGCGCGGCGTTCGATCTCCGGTGCCGAAGGAGATGTGTAAAGATAGGTGATAAGCGGAAGCTACGGCGGAGTTGAGAAAACGAGCCTGGATAGGGCGCGTTATCGCGAATGCTCCAGGAGGGTGGAAACGAAGGAGGGGGTGGGGAACGGGGGGCGACCTAACAAACGACGGTGCTTTTCGTCTCGCGTAAATAATAACCATCTTCGAGGAAGAAGTAGGCGGTGTAGACTACGACGTCGGCGGGTCGCCGGTGGAGAGGGAGGAGGAGGGGGGGGGAATCAAATCCCCCGTGAATAAACGCGCGGACGTACGTAATCCCCTCACCGCCGCATTAACGATATGAAAGGAATATTGACTTACTGTTCCTGGAGTACGCGGGCCGCGTAATGGAGATTTACCGGCGGTGGATCCTGGTTGACGATAACGACCGCGTCGACGACGACGAGGACGACGAGGGGGGGATGATGATGAGAACGATGTCGACATCGCTATCGTTCCCCGGTTCTTTAATATCGCGGGTGATATATATATATACATTGTGCTCGTGTAAGAAGAGACATCGAGAGTTTGCCGAGGAGAAACTTCGTTAATCGAGTCTACCCTTTTGTCTCCGGCGCTCCGGACTCGGTTTCGTTTGGGGACGCTGGAGCTCGCGGCCCGAAAGGCAGCGGGAGGGACGAATTCTTCCCCGTGCTTTTTTACTATTTGCGCGCATATAGGCGTAAATATTAAGAGCGGAGTTAAACGTCTCGCGTTATTAACGCCAATTCTCGCTTCTACGACGAATTTCCACGGGATAAAAATGTTTGGCGAAGAAACGGGGAATCGCGGGTAATGACAGGGATGCTGCGGAAATTTAAATTACCACGCTTCTGATGTGCGAAACGTGTCGCAAATTTACATGAGACGGTTTCGCCGGAGTCTTAAAGCGGGATCTCTTATACTTTCGAGAGTCCAACGAGATCTATTGCCGCGTGTGGGATGAAAAATGGAAAGTAAAATATTTAAGAAAAATTAAACGTGCAATTTAGGAGGAAAACTAACGCTAAATGTTCTTGAAATATATCATTTATTTGTAGATGATGCAAAGATAATTATTTGGTTATAAGAATAAAGTAATATTAAAACAATCGCAGTAACGATAAAGTGTTATTGCGATTTTTAAAATTAAAATAATATTTAGTGTACGTTATTAATAAATAAATGTTACCAATTATTAATTCTAGTTTATTCAAAAACTATAAATTTTAAAAAATAAATTCCCAATCCTTTAAGCTTGTATTATAGATTAATAAATAAATGTTGCCAATTGTTAATTTTTGTTTATTCAAAAACTGTAAATTTAAAAGAATAAATTCTCAATCCTATTAAGCTTGTATTATAAATTAATAAATAAATGTAACCAATTATTAACTTCTGGTTTATGCAAAAACAACAAATTTGAGAGTCAATTTTCGACCCCTTAAGCTTGTACCGCCGATATAAAATGTATTCGAATCTTCAATAATAATTCGTTACTTTACTCCCGGAGTCAATAATGCGCACCCGAAGGTATTATATAATACATTGAAGTTGAGCAGACTGTAACTAATCCGTGAATGTTTATCAGTTAGTCAGCGATAGCTGTTTAAGCAGGTGTCTGTATTCAGACGTGTTTCCTAGGGTGATGCCGCTGAAATATACAGGAGATTGCTCCACGTGGTCCCGATCTTGTATCTGCATCCACTTTTGCGTTGTTCGCGGCTTTAAAGTATACATATGCGCGCCAGCCACTTCGGCCGTCGACCGGCAATCGCAAACGCTTTCAAAGTATTTGTACCACATGCCGGAATATACATCAGCATTTGGCACCAATCCGACACTTCGTGGACATTGAAACGCGCCAGAAACCGCTGAGAGCTAGAAATTGGACTTTTTTTTACGTCCTTCCGCTCTGAAATAAAAATACGACTGCATCACCGCCGAGATTTAATGCATAACATTGTCGAGTAGTGACGCAACGACGTCTGAGAGGACGATACTATGGGAAATTTCAAATCTATTAATCATCGGATCGGTCAATTCACCTTTCTGCTTTACTTCATAAGTTAACGTCTGGACGCGCAATCTTATTGCACTAACTTATCGGAAGTGATTGTAAACTTTGTCTGAATAATTTCAAAGTTCATTTTCATATTAATGTGCAATGCAATACACGAATGCAAATTTCGCAGTGCTTTTTAAATGAAATATATCTCAAATATATTTTGAAATATGTACGAGAAGGGAAAAAGCGAAAACGTAAATAGAGCATCAAAGAAAACCAAGTTTTAAACATAATTTTGGAACGCGATATTATATTACGAAAAATTCAGTTATTTGATAAAATTACAAGGTATCGTGTATAACTTTGTTTGTAAAAAGATATTTTGAATGCATTGAAAAAACGCAACAAAACAGTAACAACTAAATGCAATTCCAATTAGAGAAATATTCTACGCACGTCCATTTAATCCAAGTGACGTGTAGCAACATTGAAAAATCACGCAGATAAACACGAGGTTTCGCGAAGGTGGGATATTTAAAGCAAATACATCGGGCTTGCAGCGGGGAAATTCGTCTCCTACCGGGAAAGTAAACCGCCAACCGGTTATATTAGCCTGTTGAACAAGCGCCCATTTAAGAAACGGAGTTTCAATGCAAATCCGCAGAATGTTCCCGGAGCAGTGCCACTCGCCTCAAAGCACACGCCCGTATCTGCCCGTCGTATTTGGCATGAACTTCACATTTCTGAGGGGACCCGGGGATGTAAGGGAAGACGTCGGCGCGGGCTGGATCCGTTCCTCCCGGATCCCACGGCGGAAACTTCATTATCTCGAGTTGTCACGACGCGCCCGTCAACATACAGCCGACTTACCCCGACTATAATTACATTCTAAATATTCCGCGTACGAAAAGTTTCGAGCTCGCTTCGCCGCGCGCGGGGGAATCTAGGGGGGAAATCGCGGGATGAGAGAGGCTCGTTAGGCGTGCTTCTTATCCGCTTGGCGCGCATTGTGCGATCCAAATGCCGTGAATATCGACGTGACCCCCTCCTCTCTCTCTCTCTCTATTGCGCCGACTTGTAGTCGCAGCTAGTCGCGGGTGCCTTTGCACGCGGAAGTTTCGCGCGCCGGCAGCCACATTTAATTTCGGCGCGTCTGCGAGACCGATTATGATGATCCCCGGGCACGTGCTCCACATTCCTGAAGGACATAACGCGCGAGGTTTGTCACTGCGGGGGGTACTTGTCCCTCTGTGTGCGCGACCACACGAGATAAACCTGATTATGCCGTGACAGAGCGGCAGAGTGGACCGGGGGGGTTACTGCTGGCTACCGTAGACACGTGGACGCGCATTCTCTCGTTTGTGGCCGGGCTGTACGTACGTCGACAAGTAGCGCCGGCTCGTTTACGCCGTACCAATGAAGGAGGATACGAACCGCTTCGCGAGCGAGTCGCTAACGGCTTATCCGCGACGGTCCCGCGACGATCGCGACTCATTCGTATGCGACGAGTGTGCGCCGTCCAAGCTCTCCGCGGGACGACGCGACGTATCGTAATCGGCAGTTCCCGCCTCCCCTCAAGTCCATTAATGAGAATCGCTACTGTTCGGAAAAGACTGCTACTCGCGATTCGCAAGTGCAAAGTCATTCCTCGTAAAATTGTGTTAAGGATGTATCGGAGGTACAGTCTTGGAAAAGCGCATGAAATTTGAAATACTTGAGTATCTATGCCTTATGCAGAGTAAGGCTAGATGTGAGGAACTCGAACTGTAATTGGAGTCTCATCTTTACTGCTAGAAAGGTATTTTTCATAATACAAGTGTTTCTTCCAGCATTATTTGTGGTACTCATAGCATATTTTTGCCAGTTTATAATTTATTTCTTCAAAACGATGTAGTGAAGGTTATTGAAACTTGGTAGACAGTTTCATCTATTCGTATACTACACTGTTAAACTCGTAGTGTCAAATTAGACTCAATTTGAGTCATTTTTAACTATTCCATAGGTCGCCACTGCTCCTACTCAACATTTCATTAATTTTGACTGAAAGAAAGGTAAAATTTTGACTAACATGGAAGTTAAATTAGATAAATTAATTTCAATTTTAGTCAAAATTAATGGAGTTTACAGTGTAGCTGTACAAAAAAATTGAAAACATTGGTACCATATCTTCAAAACCGTCTCTTTCCATAAGAATACGTGTGAAATCAATGAAAATTAAAATCGTTATTACTCAGCAACTGTTTAGTGGATTTGTTTCTTTCAATATTATTAATGGTACACTCACAGCATATTTTTGTCAGTTTATAATTTATTTCTTTAAAACGATGTAGTGAAGATAATTGAAACTTGGTAGATAGTTTCATCTGTCCGTATACTACACTGTTAAACTCGTATAGTGTCAAATTAGACTCAATTTGTGTCATTTTTAAGATATTAAAGTTTTTTTTGCAGCACATCAGGGAGGTTAAAAAACAATCTCACAAATTTGTATCGACTTGGTACTATTTCGAAGATAGCTCAGATACATCCTTAATTATTCAGGTTTGAAGCAACTACTATTATCAGCAATTGTTATTTGCAAATTCGTACGAGCAATCTCGAGCGCTGTACGATTCTTACAATCTTATGAATTCGTCAAGCACACGCACGCGACGCGAGTGTGCTGGAGCGTAATGCGTCAAGACGGAATTTCAGTTAATTATGAACTCATCTTAATTAACTCGTCCCGAGATGAGGAACTGGACTGCATACCAACGTCTCATAAGCATGTGGCAGATATTCGCCCTGTTCATAAGCGGGGGATGTGCGTAAGACAACGAAGCACTGTTTTCTCGGTACTAATAGATTTGGAAGTGTATCTTGCAAGTAATTAACTGCCGAGTTTATCTTACTATACGAGCCTCCTGGGTTAATATGTAAGACCGCCTCCCATCAATATTTGAATTATGCACGGCGAACTAGTTGAGGATTGTTACGTGAATCTAATGCGAAATCCCGTGAAAAAAAATCGTAAATCCAAACACAATTGAGTAAAGTTAACACCAACAACTCAATTGCTGCAGGGGAATTAATTGTTACACGTATCAATTATCACGATTGCTGTTAATTACCGACCGGCGTGTCAGCTAGAATAATACAATGCACTTGAGTACATGATAATACGAGTTGAAGCATGTCGGTGTAGAACGTAGTTCGCCGAAGCACATTACGGTGCCTTTATGTAAAGTACTTTATAGAATATGCCAGATTACATCATAACAAGATAATAAATGAAAAAGCCAGCGGTAAAACGGAGAGAGATTGGAGAAAGTACCGAAATGTGTTTGGCCATAAATGTTTTCTGTGTTCCATACGTGCTCCTTACAATGCGATACTTTGATATTCGAAAATTTCTCTGCTAGATTACTCTAAAATATTCCGGTGTGATTTTAATTCTCATATTTCAATCCTACTTTAACTTCTTAATGAATTTTTACTTTGGTACATTTTCAGAGATTCTATGACTTGTACGTCTTTCGATAGTACTTAATTTTTCAACGAATTTTTCCCGCCGAGATGAAAAGTCGAAAGTTAACGCAGATATTTATTTGAAAATAAAGACCCGTCTTTTTTGCATTAACTTTCAACCTTTTAAAGACGCGATGTATCGAATATATTCTAGAGTCTTTATTTGTAGACAGAGATCGATAAATCTGTCGGGTATTTCTTCGAAAATTACGAGCTGTATCTCGACGAGACTTCTGGACTCCACAATGGACAAGTTGAGATATTTTTCTAATTTTTAAATAGGTTTCCCGTCTGATAAATGCGCGGTCGTTTGTATCGGATTAATAGATCTGGTCGTTCGTTCCGCAAGTAGTAAATGACTCGAAACGACTGCGGTAGTTTCTCCTTCGTATACGTAAACATTCCCGGGCGTACAGAAGGAACAAATTCGCTTATCGGTACTAATACGAAACAATTTCTTTCTACGCTTCCCCGCACGATTTACGGGTGTTCTATTTATTCTAGATACACATTTACGTTTCGTTACAAATAGGAAAGCGCATCAAGCTGAGATGAACACGGCAATCATGTCATTTGCATTATGACGGTTTGTTATAACGTGAATTGTAAACAAGCCACCGGGCGGCCTGGAATTATTTTACGATTTTTCCGTTTTGCAAATTCGCAAACTAATCCGCTCTCCAATTACATAATTTTAATTTACTTAATTGCACTAATGCGGTCATTACATTTCGCCCCGACCATGAATATTTATGATCCGCTAATGCAAACTGTGTGCGATTTATTCCTACATTCGGAATAGAGAGAACTGTTCTGCAATATCGCAAAACATAAGAAAATATTGTGACGCGACTATGATAAACATTGCGAATACATAGCAATGGGAGTACATAGTAAAAACAAAATGAAAAATTGTAAATTCAAACGCAGTTGTTTATAAATCGCATCATCGGGGGAAAAAACCGGGCGCGCACACACGTCTCATTTAATACCCCGCGGATTCGTGCAATCTTTTTCTTTATATAGTTCTGGAAATGTGCGAATAATGAAGGCGCATACGCAAAAGTATCTTTGTACGTCAAATGAATATATATAGCGGATGCTTTTACATTATTTTATGAAGATTTTAGTCACTTTATGAAGAGCTAGCGAATATGAATATAATTTTCGCGAAATGCTGTGAGATTTTCATAAAACATTATATTTTATCATAATCGCACTATTCAATATAATTATGTAATGTATATTTTACACACTCTAATACAAACATAGATATGGAGAGATGTAACATACATGGTGGCGTTCACGTCAAATGTTACAAATTTTTTTTAATTTAGAAAAAGTAACAAAATTCTGATGTTTGAAAGTTTATTGGACTTTCGAAGAAAAATACTGCTTGAATTTTTTAGAGGGCAAAAATTCACATAATATTTTTAATTTACCGCCGTATATTTTCTTGTCAAAAAGATCAGTTTTTTCATTATTGTGTATGTAAGATTATTAAAATAAAATTATCAAGAAATAAAAATTGTGAGCTATAGTATTTCGTGTTTCATTCTGTTACATTCTGACAAAATATAAAATATTTTGTATACTCTTTCTTCCTTATTATTGGTTTAATATTTTTAAATATAAAATGAAGAGGATAGTTGATTCGTGCACATGATTTATTTAAAAAAATAGTTATATATTAAATATAAAAATATAGAACTATGCGAAATCAATTTTATGTTTTTGTATAATGAGACCTTTTTCCTTTTAATTAGAATTGAATTGAGTCATAATATTTTTTGATAGAAAAATTCTTTTGAGGCATTATTCAGTATATCAAATTTCTGAAAAATCACGAAAAATCACATTATTGCATATTCTTCTTTAATAATTTGCGGCTAAAGTCGTGGAATATTAATGATAATCGCGCTAGATCGTTATCTATGAAAAATATCGAAAAATATGTTCGCGATTGTAAAAATCTAATAAAACTCCATATTTTTAATTAAATTTTACGCTAAAATTAATTACATATTTATAAAAATGTAGAAATTATTATATTTAACCATCTTTTTGCCGAAGAAATATGTCTTACATCCGATTGAAAATTTACACGACGTCATTTAACGTTTCAATAACGCGGCCAGGAATCGAGAAGCCGAAAATGGAAACCAGCAATATTTTATCACCGGAGAATCGATTACTTTCGCTGAAAATGTTTCTCGCATTAAAACGGATTAATTATTTAAATCATGTTAAATGGATGTAAAATGTACGTACAATGAAATTCATTCACTCGTTACGTTCGGGAAACGAAAATTGGAAAAAAAAATAAATAAATACGGCCGTTTTTCTCCTTCCAACGCGCGCAGCATAAACATTCACGTAATTATCACCGCGGTTTCTTTCGCGTCGAATCAGCAATACAATTACAGCGGCACCGATGCGTGGCGGGGCGATAGTTATCGCAAGGAGAAAATCGGAAAATTTCACAGCGCGCGCGGGTTACGGCGGTAACCCTGATTAACCCGGAGGGTAGCGGAAATTCCCGGGCTCGTGTGTGCGCGCGAGTTGGCCGCGGCTTATGGGCACCGATCTCCTCCCGACTCGTGACTCGGATTGTACGGGGCGCCCGACGAGTGCCCCGTTTACACGAACTAATGGATTTCGCCGGGGCTACACGCGCGAGTGGGTAACGACGCGTCGTGTAACGATCCCGTCGATTTCTTTCGTACAACGGCGAATGATCGACCTAGATCGAAATAAAGGAGCAGCTAACGAGGGAGCGCTTTTTCCCCGAGCGTTTCCTCTCGTCTCGTCCATGTTACTTTATACACCACCCAGAACGTGACGGGTATCCCTAACAATGTTCCTCTCCGTTTTTTTTTCTTTCTTTTCCTCCTTCTCCTCCTCCTCCTCCTCTCTCCCTCGCTCGGCTCTCGGCGTCGATATTCGCCTGGTAAACCGCGGCTCTTCCTGTTTCCAGCCGGCGGAAGCAACAGATCTTTTTAAGCGAGCGAATTTTCTCCCAAGTGGAGGGCGCAATAAGTCGGGGCGCTGGCTTTCGGTAAACTGGGTTGTCTTTCGCGTGTCTCGATTCCATTTCGTTACCATTCCAATAAAGCGAGCCTCAAACAAGCAAGATTCACGATTTGCGCCAGTTTTATAATCGCGCCGAAAGTGCTTTAGGATACTTCGTTGCGCCATGATTCGCTTGATAAAGTGCAATTGAAATAATTCCGCTTAGAATGTCTCGCGTTCCCGTAATAACCGCGTTAATAGTTGATGATCTCTCCCGAGCGAGAAACGATAATATTATAGCTTAATACTTTCAAGTCGGTAATACGTTTCTACGTAGTTTATAAAAAAAGAAAAGGAACGATAGAGGTAAAATTTGTTATTTATTGAAGACATTTTAAAGGTGAAATTTTCTAAAATTGTGACAAACGATGGGTACTTGTTAAATTTTTGCCGAGGAAAAAGCTGACTTTATAAACGGAATAAATTTTGACTTATTTACAATGCGCTTGTACATTTAACATAAATATTGACAAGAAGATGGAAGATAGGGGAAGATCACAGAATATTCAATTTTTGTCGCAGGTGCACATTGGGAGTTTTCGAAGAAGCTGGCCAAGTTCGGCGTACGTATTTTATTTTCTCCGCCTTACATCCTTTTAAGTCTTCGATATTCCCGATAGGTTTTATCGCTTTGAGAATTTCCATGAGATGTGCTGTACGGCGCGGGACACGGAGCCGCGGCAAAGTGATCAGCGCAAAATGTCAATTTTACGGCCGACCGCGCCGTATTAGTACACCAGCCATAACGCGGAGCTGAAGTGTTATTCTCGCGTTCGATGCTTAAGTGTCCCATTGGCTCCCCGAGAGTTTCGTCCAAGATTGCACACAACAGGCAACGAGCTTCAGAAATTTGATCTCTGGCTTAACTTATCCAGGTAGACGTAGGATAATGTGTATGAATTTATAAATTAAATTAGCCATTATTAATTCGCTATTGATGAATCACGTTTTTTTCGTACAAGTAATATTTAAAGCTCTCGAGACTTGGCTTTACTTATTAACCGCATTGGAAAATATGTAACGCGAGATTCTTTATTCATTAGAGAGAGTGTATAATGCGAGCTAATCTACATATATGATTGTGATCGGAGAATTAGAAAAGAGATAAATGGTCGAATAAAGTTAACGAAAATTAGTATTTTCTATTTCCGCTTGCATTAACCTGCTGAATTACCAATTTATTTGTACACAATATTCATAATATTCTGAAAAATTATATTTAATTACGTTAAATTTAGCACGAAACGGTATTAGCAATAATTGTAATGTTTATTTATGACATGTTTATTAACAATTATCTTGATAACGCGATATTATCATAACATGAAAACTTGTTTAATTTTTAATAAACTTTACTAGTTATACAAAAGATTATTAACAGATCAGAGAGATAACCTAATAATATAGATTAATTAAAAGATTATTAATGTATCTCATAAATAGTTAATAAATGCATATTTAATAATGAAATATAAATTCTAATCATGTAACATGATGGAAAAAAGTGCTACGATTTTGAAACACCGGGCAGAATTTTCTGAAATAAAACCGTTTCCATTTTGCCTATCGATGCGAGCCGTTCCAGTTACGACTTTCGCGTAAGGCGCGAGTTTAGAAAAAATAAATAAATATAAAATAAACGTCAAGCTGAGGTGTCATCGATCGCTCGAATATAATGTCCATTGTCCGTTTAACATATTTAACGAAATAGAGATTGATAGAATGAAATACAAATTCTAATCATAGATCATGATAGAAAAAGAAATGCGACGATTTTAAAATGTCGGACAGAATTTCTTGAAATAAAACTGTGTTTTTATTTTGCCTATCGATGCGTTCCAGTTACGTCTTTCGCGTAATATAACGTCCATTGTCCATTTAACATATTTTACAAAGTAGAGATTAATGAAATATAAATTCTAATCATAGATCACGATAGAAAAAAAAATGCGACGATTTTGAAACATGGGGCAGAATTTCCCGAATAAAACTGCGCTTTCATTTTGCCTATCGATGCGAGCCGTTCCAGTTACGACTTTCGCGTAATGTAACGTCCATTGTCCGTTTAACATATTTTACAAAGTAGAGATTAATGAAATATAAATTCTAATCATAGATCACGATAGAAAAAAAAAAATACGACGATTTTAAACCATCGGGCAGAATTTTCTGAAGTAAAACTGCGTTGTTTTCATTTCGCCTATCGACGCGAGCCGCCCCAGTTACGACTCTCGCGCGTAAGGCGCGAGTTTAGAAAAAAAAAAAAATAATAATAAACCGCCAAGCTGAGGTATCATCGGCCGCTCGAATATAATGTCCATTGTCCGTTTAATCACGCGCGGCGATCGTTGCGAAACAACTGTCCGCGCGTAGGTCGTGCATGCATCCGCGGAGAGCCAACGGAGCGCTCATCGCTCGGACGTTATACAATCCGCGTACGCGGCGCGCGGCAAGGGTCGGTGCAGCACCGTACCGATCCCGCGGCGTTTTCAATTGCATTTGCAGCAGGCGTGACGAACTGTGCGGCAAAGTTGGCGGACTAAACGCGCGGCCGGCGGACACGAACTGGGGCAAACCTGGGGCGCGAGGGAGAGAGCCGGAGCCGAGTGGAAACGGCGTCGGCGGGCTCGTAGGCGGGGCCCGGTGAGCGCGGCGGGTATCGCCATGTGTGACGTTTTGCAAAATCCGCCCGATTCCATGCGAACGCAGCGAACACGCGCGCGCGCGCGCGCGCGGGGCAGAGAGAAGCTTTCGGTGCTCCGCTGAAGCTATCCGCCGGCGATTTATGCTGCACGAGCGCGCGCCGAAAGCTATCTGCGATCGGTTAACCGCCCCTGTCTTTCTCTCTCTCTCTCTCTCTCCCTCCCCGTGTGCACATAGACCGCCCCGCTGATTGCCGTACGTACATACCGTATGTGCGTATGTGAGCGAAACTCACCCCGGCATTTAATGCGCGGCTCAGAGTGTATTTGCGTGCTCGATTACGCGAGTTGATTCGAGCGCCGATAACAAATGTTAGCAAAATTTTAGTCAATTAACTTACGCAGCCTCCCGCCGACTCCGCGCGGCTCGCGCATGATTACGATAATCCGCGCGCGCGCGCGCGCGACTCGAGTTACGGCGCGTTAGTCGCGTCGTCGCACAATAGTCGAGCGCGAAAGAATAGCGTGCTTTGACAAAATATTCAACGTACCGGATTAAATATATTTTTATTGGCAAACAATTTTTTCGGTCGATAATTACGTTTTGGAGTTTTTCAAACGACAGAGAAATTTATTCTTTTCGCGTAAAGAAACTGACTCGTGTGCAGTGGTATCGTTGAATTTATTTGAAAGATTTAAGGACGTTGTTACAACTGTTCTCTACACTCGCTCCGTGTTTACTTCACGTGCGTTTGCCTCTACTTGCACATTTAGGTTGATTGCTTATCGCTAATTAATTTACATTCTAAACTTTCAGAAGTAACATCATTCGCGTTTCCTATTGCTTTTCGTATGCGATCAATGTGCGTTATCGGAGCTTAAGCGTAATTGAGTTTCATGGGGAGTTCTAGGGTCAATATTGCTACATCGATATATCTCATTTCGCTAACATACTCGAGTCGTGTAGAACGAAGGTCGTATTGGTCGGTTCCATTCATTGCCTTCCATCAATCGTGCAATATTGTAGTATGCGTGCACATAATGTACGTTATAGTTTACATATCATGCGTAAAATAATATACAATTATACACACACATATGTATATATGTATATGTATATATATGTTAAATGATGAGTATAATACGTAAACGAAGCCATGAACCAACCAATTGACACATCAATTGTAATCATCTTATCTGTCATGGAACCCATAAATGAAAAACCAATATTGGAAGCAATAATTGGAATTGGATCGATCTCACAAATAAGAAGTACTTAATCGTGTCTCTCTTGTCTAAAGATTCCTATCATTGATATTACGATGTACTCTTTCCGCGTAATAATAACATATCATTTTTCTAAGTGGGAACCTCCCCCATCAGAAGTATTCCAGATCGGCTGTAAGTCGCATTATCTATGTAGCGCGACAGTGAGGTCTCAAGTGTAACATTAACGTGACAAAGTACCCTATTCAGCTAGTAACAATTGTACTCTCGCGTTAATAATATTTTTTCGCTGGAATTATTTATATTTCGCCGACACTATTTTCGTTCAAACGTTTCACGCGGTACATAGCAATTAGATCGAAAATTTTATTGCCGGAATCGCGTAGATCGTTACCTGTACACGCGATTTCACGTTCGGCTCGTTAACTTTGAAACCAAAAGCGCGGTAATATTTCCATTATAATTTCAGCGCACGCAGACGCGCCGTTTGTTTCACTTCGCGATTCGCAGCGGCGAATTTCAAGACGCTTCGCCCCGCTCCGGGTTCTGTCCGTTTCATTCGCGACGCGTATCATTCGCGCCTTCCGTCGCTTCGCAGTATCCCCAACTTTCCCGACTAGTTAAATCGTAAATTATTACCCCCCCCGCGATAAATACCCCCCGGGTCGCCAACCGGTCGGCGGCATTCGGGATTAAATCGAATCTCGTCGCCCGCGATAAACCGCTCTTCGGGCGCTCGCGAAACTTATCCGGCCGTGACAAGCGCGGGCGCATCCCCCCAACGCGCTCTCCGCGTCTCCCAAAGTGCGCTGCCGAAGCGATCCGCAGGCTCCCCGCGAACGTTGCGTGCGCTCCCGCGCGAATTAACGCGGGCCAATGGAGAGAGACGACCGCCAGAAGTTTCGCGTCGGAAGTGAGCGACGTGGAAACGCCGCGTATGCAAATCGCGGCGTGGGTTCATCGTCTCGGGGAGACTCCGTCCGCTAAGATGGCATCTCGGCGATCGATCGGCGCGGGTCGTTACAACCGCACACGGCGGCAGAGACGCGTTCCGATGTGCCGGCACCGGCGCGGCCCTTTTCCTACCCCCCTCGTCCTCCTCCTTCCGCGGAGCGCGGCGTATATTGCACACCCTTTACCCGCATTCGCATCCCGAGTACTGCCTGCCGGAATTCCGCGAGATGTTCGGGAGCTCGTCAGCTTCTATTCCGCCGTTCGTTGCAACCCTCCTCGCGGCGTCGTCAGTCGTAAGTGTCTATACGTGCGGGGCGTTTGCGCTGCGACGATGCTCTCTCGCGTTCCGCCTCGCGACCCCATTCGACCGCCCTCCCCGTCTCCCCCCGATTTCCCTGAGCTGTTTTCGATGACCCCGCGACAACGCGATTCATCATTATCGCTCCCCCCCGCGGGCGGTGTTATCTTTACTCCCCCGCGATTGAAATTCATTTCGGGGATTCGCCGAAATTCCGCTCCGAGACTTCTTGCTTGCGATTGTTCGAATGTAAAATCACTTCTTCGCTTTTCTTTCAATGCTGGCGGGTTCTCGAACGTTTTGAAGCATTTCGTGTCATTACTGTGCCGTTGCCCAGAAAGCACTTGGGGTATAAATAATCTGTTATGATAATTTTTATGATTATTTTTTTATGTGTTTTATATTCCAAATTGTAGATATTATTATATTTAAATTGTATCAGTTATATTTAATTATGTTTAATGGCAATTGCACACGATTTAATAAAATTTAATGACAAAATTATAAGTCATCATCAAATAATGAAATAAATTAATTTTACAACATAATTGTAAAGTTTAAAATAATATAATTAATAATATATAGAATGAATAATAATACTAAAGTTTGCTGTGGCTGGTAAATTTTTTTATATATACCATAAATGAATTTTACAACAAAATTGTAAAGTCCAAAATAATATTAGAATTTACTGTGGTTTGTAAATTTTTTACATGTACTCTTGATATAACATTCTAAACTAAAGAGACAAAAGATCACCTCATTAATACTGTCTAAAGATATTATATCGCAGCTAAAGTCGAAATGTCAAATGGAAGATTCACTGTGTGCGGGTAAAGTAATATTAAGCGTCGGTTTAATCGTTGGCTTTTCCACTTGCAATCTGCCTTGAGTAATTCAAGTCGAATTGGAAACTCTGAAAATAGGAGCGTGCTTTGTAACTCTTCCCGTCTGTGCAACAGCGCGGTACAGCGAGTGTATTGGTGTTAGATAGAAGCCACCTGAGCAATAAAAAGTACGATCGGACGCATCGGCGCAACACTCAAAACACTTCCGCCTCTCTGTTCGACGTAGTGAATATTTTCTCTCTTATTCCGATACACCGTTGGCTGAGGTATTCTCGCCAACAGACGGGAACCGCCGTATCGCCACTCCGCTTGAATGTTCGATAAAATGTTCATAGGCAAATGGAGATTTAACTTTAATAAAGAATAAAGAAACTGCGGCGCGAAACCATAAATCCCATCTAGATTTCAATTTCCGACATCCGCTCGAGTCGAACGAATAATTTCGGTCATCCCGGAGACGGCTTTCCGACGTTGAAATCAAAGTGTATCAAGTTGACATCTCATTTAGACTTAGAAATCCGTTATTAATGAAGAGATTCTTATTAATTAAAACTCATTGTCAGATTTCCGCGGTTCGAATCTCAGTCGTTAGAAATTTACGTCGTTGAGATCGACGCGGCGGAGACACGCGGGTGTTGGCTCAAACGAGACTTAGAAATCCATTATTGACGGGGAGATGTTAGTAATTAAAACTCAGATTTCTGCAGTTCGAATCTGCGCCCGTTACGAATTCATGTCGTTTCAGATCGGAGCAGCGAAGATACGCGAGCGCGCGGCGGTATTTTATTAAAATTTACATTATAGGGAAAATTCTACGTTAGATTACACTCGGCACGCGAGCGATAACGCGAAACAAGGATAGGCGCGCACGCCAATGGTAAAGGGGTTGAGGGGAAAAAAAAAAAAGTCAATAGATAGTTAAGATACATAACGTGTTGATATCTCAACATAACATGCACAGGGCGGATTAACTTCTATTTAAATTGCAAATATAATTGCGCTATCTTGAATATTTTACAGCCGCTAACTCGGAGAGCCGTCATTTTTGCAAAAATGGAAATACATTAAAGAGCATAATGAGCGCATTGTACGGACTGAATAAATCAACATAAACTCGCGTCACTGACGCCCCTCCGTCCGCGCGGATTCGCTTTAAGTACTTTAAAGCGCTCGCGAAATACGGGATCGTGGAAGTAGCGATCTGAGACGCGAGCAAGCGACTCGGCAGCGATCACACAAATCGTCTCGTCGCGCAAATCGCACAGCAGGAATCAAGGAAAAAGACATTTGGGGACGGAAAGCGAGAGTCGCGGCCAGAAACGTTAACGCCACTTGCCTGTGTAGGGCTCTTCGCTCGTAGAAAGGCGCGGCGGGTGGAAAGACGACAACGAGGAGATACAGTGAAACAAGATAGCGGCGCGCGCGGCGGCGGATAGCAGTGAACCCCGAAGTAGTCCTATCGCGTAAGAGGCATTCAGAGATGGAAGGCGCCGGCGGGCGTTACGTACCCTCTCTCTGGAAAGTGCCACCTAAAACTCGGAATCTCACATCTCGCGCTCTCACAAAAGCCTCGCCCTTAAATCCCGCCGTCTCGTCCATTCGCGTTTGCACGTTTCTCCCCCCCCCCTCCCTCTCTCGTTTCCATCTTTCCAGCGGCGGTCTTCAAAGTTACATCCACCCGCGAATTCATACGCTGCGCCGCTGCCGTTCGTCAGAAACTCACGGTCATAAAACAGCACGCTCCGCAACGGGTATTTGCGAAATAAAGGGAACTTCATGCAACAGTAATTGAGCGGCATTCGCGAAAGCCGTATTACCGAATATCGCGTATCAGAAATAAAAAGAGTAAGAAACTTCCGTACACGAACCCGTATCATTGTAAGTTTATTTCTAAAAGACGTATAACATTTCAGAAATAAAAAAAATAAGAAACTGCCATACACGAACGTGTATCTTTGTGAGTTTATTTCTAAAAGACATACATTTGCATTGCCATTAGAAATTCATTTATTTATCATATAAATGCCATATTTTTTTTGTAGATGTTCAGATATTATCTTATAGATATTATATTAAAGCAGAGAAAAAGATATAATTACTTTTGACCTCAATCATATTTTATACAATAAATATGATTAACTTAACTATATGCATCATTATATTAACCATAATTATCGTTAGAAATATTATAAAATTGTGGTGGAGTCCAAAAGTGACTATATTTTTCTCTCAGTGAGAAAATAATTTATATTTGTACACAGGCTCTGGGAAAAACAAAACAATTAAGCAACCCACTTTGAGGCCCATGATTAGTAATCAAATTATTTGGTTGATTAACCCCGCGTAACTGAAAATTGAAAGTAGCTATTTTTTTCTACTTCAAAGATTTTTAAGTTACATTAATCGAGTCTTTCAAGTAGCTGCGTAGCCAATCTAGTTACACAAAGTCAATTTTCACTTAAGGGACACTAACCAAATAATTTGATTAATGATTACTAATCGTGGACCCCAAAATGGGTTGTTCAACTGTCCTTTTTTTCCCCAGAGGGAAAGAATCTTCGTAAGGATAATTTTTTATTTCTCTGATCTTTTACAATGATGGCCCATCGCGCGCTACGCTTCTTTTTTATCAAGACTATTTCCTCAAATGTATCCGAATTGAAATTCGCGATCTCGTCGATATTTCGACGAGTATTGCCAATCCAGATACGTCGAAACGGGAGGGGGAATCGCGCGTTCACGCACAGTGGGGTGCGAGATCGCGAGATAAAAAGAGATTGCCGGCTTTTCGTTGGCCGTGTTCCAGGATTTCTCGCGGCCGCATTTCTGCCTCCGCGATCCACGTGAACTTTACCCGGCGCTCCTCCGCGCCACGGATTGTTCCACGAGCGGACCGTTTGTTTCCCCCCCCGTTTATGGAACCTGCTTACCCTGTCGGCTTTCGCTTTACTGCCTCATACCGGGCCATTAGCCACCGCTCGGAGAGCGCGGGATTCTCGCGGTGGCTGGATGAATTTGCCGTCTAATATTTCGTAATAATTATTCCGGAAGTAGGGCAACGTCCGATACGACGTGTCTGCTCTGGAATTATTACGTCTTGTTTCAACGAGCGGCAAGAATTGGTTCTAGATAAATGGGGCATACATTTCTCGAGGATGTAACGTCGAAATGTCATTCGAGAAGCGCGAGAAATACCAAAATTAAATTCTGCATCGATCGAAATCATTTATAATTCAAGTGATTAATTAGACTCATCGTGTAATATAATACGTACGATACGTATACTTTAATGAGCGCTTTATATTTCAATTTTCAAATTGTTTTACAAATATACGTCAGAAAGTTACTTTTAGCGAACTCTCTCTAACATCACGTTATTATTATAGATATTCCATATCTAAAATATTGTTATAGAGATATTCCACATTATCCACATTTATAACAATAATATGATATTAAAGAGACAGAGCGAGAGAGAACGGAGAAGGACGGACAAAGATTAATTTTATAAATAAATGTATACTTTAATGAGCACTGTATATTTCAATTTTCAAATGGTTTTACAAATATACGTCAGAAAGTTACTTTCAGCAAGCTCTCTCTAATATCATGTTGTTATTATAGATATTCCACATCTGTAACATTGTTATAGAGATATTCCACATTATCCATATCTACAACAATAATATGATATTGAAGAGACAGAGAGATAAAGATAAATTTTATAAATAAAATATACGCAATTCCTCGCGCGTACGGCAGTAACGCGTCTCGATTAATTTTCACGGGGAAATTACGGGCGACTTCGGCGCGAAAATATGCACAACGGGATCACAGGAAATTATGTCCTACAGTCGTTGCCGCGTCAGAGCCCCTCGGCGGGGCCCCTCCATCATTAAACCCGTCAGACGACTCGCACGAACGCCCGCGTGAAACCGGTCGAAAATGCGGCGCGCGCGTTGGGGCCGCTAAATGTACTCACGCGCAAACATTACTCCCTCTATGTACACGCTCGAACGCCCGAGTTCTATGTCTCGTCATAACCGCGTTCGAAATTACGCGGTCCTTTTAATGAACGGAGGTATTACTGCGCCGGACCCCCCTTTTGCCCGGTGTGTGCCGGCGTTCCGGGCGGAAGCGCCTGGCGGACAGGCTATTTACAAGCGTCCCTGCCCAAGCCCGATACTTTCCCTCTGAAGAGGACTGACATAAATTCCCCGGGAATTTATCAGAGCCGCGGGCGCCTGTGAAATTCTTCCCGACGAGAGGCAGCGCGAGCGCGCGTCTCGACAGATGTTTTCTCAGGGATCTACCGGGCACTGAGAATGACTTGCTTTCACGGTTTTATTATGGAATTTACGCTTGACATTAACCGCGGTTGGAGTAACGTGGGCCGTAATGCATGTGACGGCAATTGACGACGATTGACGCCAAACGAGCCTTATTTCACGCACGTTTTTTTTTTCATGTATAAAATCAAATTGGCGATAACTTTGTTATTTTTTTGTTGTCTACTGAATGACGACAATTAAAAGCTGATTTTATTTTAAAGTTTTTTCATAATGTGAAATTGATATTATTATTTCTTACTTTTTATATTCTATTAATAAAAGAAAGTTATCTGTCTCCGTGATAAAACTTTTATAATGTCTCTTTATGAGCTGTAATATAAAAACGTTTTAAGATAATTTTTTTATTATTTCTTTTGAGAATATTTTAGAGCATTTATTTTAAATATAATGTCATAGATCACAAGAAAAGTCTTATAAATATGTAATTTGATATTTAATACAAGCCCTTCATATTTTTTAATCAGCCTATATAGTACAAATGCATAAATTATCAATTTCACTCGGAAGAGGATTCGAATGCGTCGCAATTTGAAAATCATTCGGCGGTAAACTAAAAATGAGTCCATCAAACTGATGAAAAAGCAGTACTTCCGATTTATATATTATTTCCGAACATTTTTCCCTACTCCGAAAGTTCAAAGGGGGAGCGTGTTCTATCCTTCCGAATGCGTCACGATGCCCACGAGACGCCGCATATCAATGTGTACACATGCGCTGTCAGACCAGCATATTGGGAATCCTATTTGCGAAAATGGCGGTTCTTTTGTTATTGGCAAATTATCTCTTTGCGTTTTGGAAAGGGGGGGGGGAGCCGATTGTTCATTGCGGATGGGAATCGAGGAGCGCAGGACGATGAAGGGGAATGGAGAGAGAGAGAGAGAGAAAGAGAGCGGTCGGACTAGTTGGAGATAAATAGGAAAAAGAAAGGCGCACGCTATGAAACGACGGCTGTGTTACCTCGAGCGATAAACTCTCTGGCGGAGCGATCCTCGGGGAAATAAAGTTCCGGAATGGTAGCGAGGAGGCGCCTCGGCGACTCCACCTTCGTCGTCGTCGCCGGACGACGGTCCTCCTTCGCTTGACCTCCGACAAATCGCGCGAGGAGCGTCAGCCTCGTTGACTTTCTCTTACACCACAATTATAAGGGACACTCGCGCGAGGGCAAATTCGACGGGAGACTCGGCTCTGGTTAGAGTCAAGAGAGAAGAACGGAAATTCTCTTACACGCGTGTGGCGAATCGTGGTGGGAAAATGAGATAAATTTGTCGCGATGTATTATTAAAAGGTCTTTAATAGAGACAATAAGAAAAGTATATATTATAATGTCAAAAGGGCACAATTCTAATTTAAGCCTAAAATAGTTTGCTATGTTAGACGAGTCATCTCTATTTAAGAGAGAGAGAAAATATTTCATTTAAATTTAAATTTCATAAAAACGCTCGCTGACGCAAATTTATTAGAAAATCACCTCTCTATTTATTTGAAAACGTATTTACTTTTCTGCAATACGTTTTCACAATTAACACAATGCAAATTAGAAAAGAAAAAATGATTTTGAAAAATATTTATATGAGAGATTATAGATATTTATTTGAAATTAATTGTTTTGCTTTAGAATAAGGAACTCGAACGAGTTCAAAGAAATAATTACGTAAATTTTAATTAATCCTCGGTAAAGTGTATCTCCTCTGTAAAGATTTGCCGCGATTAAAAGCGATTCTCAGATCACTTTGCAGGTCAAGTGATCTTGCGATAGTGAAAAAAAAAACGAAGTTAATAATATCCCATGTAATTATTTTACATTCGAAGTATGTACTTCAGTTTAATTGCCAAAGGCATTTCTAAACAAATTTTAAAGCACTTTTCCGAGTTTCCATTTTGACGTCTTATTGAATCAGGTCCAAAATTAAAAGTTTCAAAATTGAACACGATTTATTTTAAGCGTGAATAAAACGGGGTCTTATTTCCCGAGTTGGCCCGTTTTTCAGCGGCGAACTCTACTTGAATGTTAAGACTGTAAAACCTACTTCAACCGAACGTTCGGGTGTAAAGGTTCAATAAATTTTCGATATCTTCATAATTGGGGAAGATTACGACTCGCGAAGGGTCAAATCTCGATCAATCCGAGGGAGATTTCCGGGCTCATTGGCGTTATTCCTTTATAGCTTCATCTCCGCCGTGCTCGCCGAGGCGGAAAGGATCTCGGGGCAACCAATGCTCTGTCTTTGAGGTGGGTGGTTTGACCCCCCCGTCTTCCCCGAGCTCCCCCGTTTCGACCCTCCGTGATGCAAAATAGAACTCGGATGAAAAGTCACGGGGACGGAGAAAATGCGATTCTCCAAGGAGATTCGTCGCACTGATTCCTCGGCGCGGGGAATCTGCGGCGGCGAGAGCGAATCGAGATCTGGGATGTGGGAATTAGGAAGAATGTGAGAACACATTCTCGCAAATGCTGCAGTAAAAATTGACTTTTGCGAGATTCTAGTATGCTGTTTCAGTAAATATTTCGCCCCGTCTCATTATCGAGGGAACGATGAATAATGAAGGAGAGAGAAACAATTTCGAATGTTAATTTTATGATAATAATAATTTCATTAAATTTATTATTCTCAACAGCAATGTGTAATCAAATTGCCAGTAATATTGATGACAATTAAAAATGCATTACATTAAGTTTATTTTACTTTTTAATCGGAAAATCTACGAATTTACTTATCGCATATCGCCGCCTTTAAAGTTTAAGCGAGACATTAAATAATGTGTTATCAATTGCCAGTAACATTGATGATAATTAAAAATGCATTGCATTGAGTTTTTTTTATTTTTAAATCGAAAAATCTACGAATTTACTTATCGCGTACCGCCGCCTTTAAAGTTTAAGCGAGACATTAAATAATGTGTTATCAAATTGCCAGTAACATTGATGATAATTAAAAATGCATTAAGTTTATTTTACTTTTAAATCGGAAAATCTACGAATTTACTTATCGCATGCCGCCATCTTTAAAGTTTAAGCGAGACATTAAATAATGCGTTATCAAACTGCCAATAATATTGATGATAATTAAAAATGCATTGCATGGAGTTTACTTTATTTTTAAATTGGAAAAATCTACGAATTTACTTATCGCGTTTACTTATGCCTCCGTTTAAAATGTCTCGTTTAAACTTTAAAGTTTAACCGAGATATTAAATAATGTTGACCAATGTAAGCACACACACACACACACACACACACAAACACACACACACACACACACACACACACACAATATCGTTTATTCATATAAATGATAATGAGCGTCATTTAGAAGTAGATGAATATTTTTGATTTAATGGCATGCGAAAGTATTACAGTCCTCTCGTTGCCGCGCCATAAAGCCGGCGCTGTTCATTATCC
>VBVQ01002701.1:0-22538 GCA_011636635.1 Tetramorium simillimum
CGCATCGTGTTTTTATCTTCGTTTCTTTCTCAAATCGCAAAACCGCGCTTTGATTGTGAAGTGCTATAAATACCTTTTGATTGACATCGATATTACTGCCATTATGTCATTAAACATCAATGTTATAAAAAAGGATAGATTCATAGTTCTTAATCCTCAGTTATTAGACTATCAAAATGTGCACTGTTGCTTCAATCGCTCGTATCTCGGAGTCAAAACAACCAAATTTAATTTATTATTATTATTTTTTTAATAAAAGTTCCAAATCTCAGGAAAATTTTTTTAGTCAAAATATTTTAATCAAAATATTAACAATTAATTTGATTTAAAAATATTTTTGAAACCATCAACATACGTTCTGTCAGACCCAGTCTAATGACTGAGCGTTAAGCTACAGTATTCCTCATGTATGTTTCATGAAAAGAATTAACTTCTTTTTTTCAATACGCGATGTCCTCTGTGTAAGACACCTACGCATTAAAAATGAGATTAGAAACCTGTTTGTTAGGATAATATCAATGCTTTCCGAACACAATGGTGATAACATATATAGGTGCTATTAAAAAATTATGCACATCCTGGCACCGCGCCGCGCCGCGCCGCGCCATCATATTGATCAATTTTTATTTCCGTTGTTACATGAACTCTTCGCGTACACACACATGTATGCGTGATATAATATAGAAATGCGGTATACATATAATCGGCATTTCTCAAATACCGCGTCTCGCTTGAAATTATGCCACGGACGTCAACGTACGTATATAATCAAGCCTCAACCAAATACATTATTAATATGTATATTTTTCCGAATAATATTATTAATATTATCCCGTTGAAAGAGACGTGCGCGGCAGCGTGCGGTCGATTTTCTCCGGATACGGCGAATATATACGGCGGGGGTTCCTCGAGCGAGTCGCGGCGACGCTGGCTCGCGGCGCAAGTTACGCAAGTTGCGTAATTGCGTGCGCGCGTGTCGCAACTGTACGGGCTCCCCGAGATGTTCTCTCTCGCGCGCGCGCCTCGCGGCCCGCGTGATCCAATCGCGATTGCCGCCTTTCGCAATTTGCGCGAAGTGAACGAGCGAACGGGCGGGTATTTCTCGAGCTGGCACCTCTCGCGAAACCACCGCCAGGTGGTTTCGGTCCCGGCGAGATGCGGGAGACCGGCGGTCACTCGCGATTTCGTCCCGCTCGCGCCCGTGCGCGCGCCCGTCGTTGTTTGCGAAACGTACGCCGTGTCGTCGTTAACATTGACATTAAAGTCCCTACCACTGTTGCGCAACGCGCGGGGACGAATCGCGAATGAAGCGGATCAAATTCGCGCGGCCGACAACTCGCCCGCCCGCTCGGCGCTCCTCATTCATTCGACGTGCATATTGCTCGCGCTAATTAACTGACGCTCGATTGGGAAAGCTAGATTCGTAGCGTGTTGGCGGTCTACTTGCATCGTTGATGCGGGAAGGAAAGGGAAAGGATGGGTGGAGTGTGGAATTATTCGTCTATTTAGAAAACAATCGCGATTGTTCGGTATCGCGATCGACACATATTTCTCCTTCTAGCTCCCTCGTCGTTTCACGACAACAATAAGATCGGTGAAACGCTCGTTCGATGACGTTCGTGATAAATGGCCTCGGCTGATTAACGAGGCGTGCTTAATAGATCGTAAAGTTCTATCGTCATCTGTCGCAGCCGTTCCCGTGAGACACGAAAACTCATAAATGCGTGAATGCTGTTTTATAATTTTTTTCCTTTATTTCCCAGAGAGA
Organism: Tetramorium simillimum; assembly: GCA_011636635.1. Classification (NCBI taxonomy): domain Eukaryota; kingdom Metazoa; phylum Arthropoda; class Insecta; order Hymenoptera; family Formicidae; genus Tetramorium; species Tetramorium simillimum. The sequence goes on from VBVQ01002701.1 coordinate 1,769, forward strand.
GAGAGAGAGAGAGAGAGAAAGCAGATCGCGCCAGATCGTACCATTATATTATTATCGTAATTTATTTATTTATTTACTATACTATTTACGGGACAAAAATCCCTCTGGTACAAAACAAATACACAGAAAAAAAGACATTAATTTCAAATTTAGTTCAAAGCAAAAATATAAAATCTTCTCTAAAGATTTTGATAACCTTAAACAGAAACAAAATTTCTTTATGTGAGCAAGTTATTGTCCGTTTAAGAGTATCAAAATCTTTAAAGAAGATTTTGTATTTTTGCTTATACATATATGAGAATAATATTGTTGATTTGAAATTAATGTTTTTTTCCGTGTACAATAAAATTAAGCAATTCAGTTTTGAATGACAAATAAATCGATACGGACGGCAATGTGAGGAGTAAGATGTACAAAAATTTAAATCCAACTAGGAAACTGCTTCTTTATCGTGCCAGGATTGACATGAAAATAATCGGTATACATGAAGAAGTCATTAGCCAGCGAACATAATCGATCAAGAGGCTTGTGTTTCCCAATAGGATGTTCTATGCGTATCGACAAAGAAAAGCTGATGATATCTTAGCGATCTACCGGGAATGTGAAATCATATTTTATGCGCTCAAGCGTAATGATATTATTATAGTAATGATGTTATTACCGTAATGAAGAAAACTTGAGTTTTTGCACCTCGAGTCATCATACGCGGCTCTGATTAAGTTCAACTGTGCACCGCGGCGACGAAGCGACATTGAAATTCACGCAAAATCACAATTTCGTTCTCTCTGCACGATAATGCGTAAGAAGATGCGTGACGATAAGAGAGAAAGAAACAGATTCGTTGACATTTCGTGTTTCGGGAGAGGGTGGGGGGGGGGAGAGGTTTCGCAATTGGACCGACGGGTAAAATCGGAAATCGCAATTCCGTATTTGCCCGTCGATTCCGAAATATTTTGCTTTTGCAAAAGCAAACGCGGCTTCCGCTAATATTGAGCGACATTACATAATTACTTGACAGAAATGCGCCTCGGTGATTGGGAAACGTCTGCGAGTTTTCAAATATTATAAATTTTCATAATAAATTGGCGACACACACACACACAAAGAGATAAAACATGCGTGTTTCCCGTTCCGTGATATCGTGACTTTAAGGACAGGTATGCAGCGTGATGCAGATAGAAACGTACGTAGTGTAAAAAAATCCGCGAACGTGCGAGTAGATCGTATCACTCGACGTGAGAAGAGGTACGGGGTGTTGAGGCGAAAGAGAATTTGATGTATGAACGTGTTGTCGAGATCCTTAACTTTTTCCGCCTTCAAATTTCCTCGAAATGGCAATAGAGCTACACGTCGCGTTCCGAGAAAAACAAGAAGCATTATTACTAAATTATCTCGAGTCTTCCGAAGACTACGCTGCGTGTGACGTCAGCACCGGTCAGACTTATCTCTCGTCCGTGTTTATAATAAAGAAGAAAAGTAGTGAGGAAACTACAAAACGTGACATTTCGAGGTGCTCGATATCACCCTGTCCGCCAGGTTTAATTGCGTCGTCGATACTGGGTGCGTTGAGTCAGTTAATCGAGCAGCCGCGTCTCTTTTCTCTCTTCAAAGTTTTCGTCCGAATTTTCTTCGGCGGGCCGGGAGGCGAAACGTGCGGCTCGCTACACGAACGACGATTCGATTTGTTTAACTCTGGGGAAAAAAGACAGTTAAACAACCCATTTTGGGGCCCACGAGTAGTAATCAAATTGTTTGGTTAGCGTCCCTTAAGTGAAAATTGACTTTGCGTAACTAGATTGGCTACGCAGCTAGTTGAAAGACTTGATTGATGTAAAAATCTTCGAAGTAGAAAAAATAGCTACTTTCAATTTTCAGTTACGCGGGGTTAACCCAGAAATATTAGACCGGGTCTGACAGACCCGGTCGTATGTTGGCATTTTCAAGATTATTTCTAAATGAAATCAGTTATCAACATTTCTAATATCAGATTCTTCTTCCTGAGATTCTGAACTTATATTTAAAAAAAATCAATCAAAATTGGTTGTTTTGACTCCGAGATATGAGCGATTGAAAAAAAAATGCATTTTTATAGTCTAATATTTCTGGGTTAATTAACCAAATAATTTAATTACTAATCGTGGACCTCAAAATGAGTTGCTTAACTGTCTTTTTTTTCCCCCAGAGAACGTGAGTGAGAATGATCGTTCCGATGTCGAAAGTTGCATCGCGGTTTCGCGATTCGCGTGTAATCGAGTTTGAATTTCGCCTGTTGCTCTCCGAATTCGGATCTCTCGGTGCCCCGGTATCTCGGAGGTTCTCGGTACCGGGCGTTTCTCGCGAAACGACGACGGAGAGAAAGAGAGAGAGGAGGAGGGTGACGCGCGCGACGTGCAGCAACGCGGGCACGTCGCTCGTAAAAACGAGCTTGATGAAAATGTCGCACGCCCGAAAGATCAGATCGCGGATTACGGACGAATGTGGGACGCACTTTCATGTTCCATGGCCATCCGGTCGGGCGACCCCCGGGCCCTGGACCCCCGGGCCCCGCTACAGCTCGCGCGGTTCTCTCGCGCTTAATCGCGGCGCCACCCGGTATGCGCGATGGTACATACACGCGTCTTCGGCGCTGCGAGTGCGGGCGCGCGTGCGATCGGTAAGCCGCGCTCGTAAGAGAACCGAGGTAACGTGATAATGAGGGAACGCCATTTATCAGTCACCTGTACGACCGGCTGCAAAGTTGTACGATGTACTCCTTTCTGGGCTTTCTCGACCATTCGTGCTCGGTCGTAAATTAAATAATTATTTTATGCAAATTATATATCTCTCGTGTTTTTTTTTACGACAACCAATTGTGCGTCGGACTCTCTTTCTCCCTCTCTCTCTCTTTCTCTCTCGCTTTTTCTCAATTGACCGAGAAGAAGAAGAATGGCTTCTCGCGGATCAAGTTTCAAGAAGTAAGGCAGCTCGAGTGAAATGGCGCTCTTTGGCAAGTTTCAGGTGGAATCTGATTCTCAATAGAGTTTCGATTCCAAGTCAAGTTACGAAAACGCCCAACACGTAGGATAAGGATCTAACCCAGTTTCAGCAGCGTATGAAAATTTCGATGCGTCACACTGCTGTGTGTTCGCCGCGAGAACTGTCGGTGAAAGGCTAGTCGGTGTAATTCGCGCACCGTCGTAGCACGATTGTAGCTGCCCAGATAGGATCACTGGTCGGCCCTGGTTCCACGCGGATTGTCGAAATGTTAAAGAAATGCCGCCCTTCCACGAGAGGAGATTCCCTCGATTCCCCGCGACTCCGAGCCCCGAAGAGAGCGCGTGCGCTCCTTCCTCGGGACTCGGAGAGAGGTCTGCGGCCTGCGGAGAGACCGACCCGTCGTCATCGTCGGCGAGACGTTCGTGTAGACGCGGGTAGGTCGGCTCGCTCGATTATCGAATTCCATTACGTAATCGCGGGACGGTTGCGCCAGCGGTTGGGCCTGCCCGCGTGTTGCCGGTTGTTGGAATTGCGAACCAGTCCGATTGCGCCGCGCCCGCCTCGGCTCTCGGCTCAGAAAAATTACGAAGGAAGGAATTCGTTTCTCCGTTCAGACCCTTTTACCGCGCGATCCTGAGGGATGCCGAAGCCGTCAAACTTGGAGGAAACGCTGTCAAGTCACGTTGACAGCGAAATTAATCGAGATGAATGTTGAATGTGTGTCCGGTCTCTGTACTGTTCTATGTTTCTTTCCGTCAGTTTTCATTTATGAATTTTCTACACTTTTCTCTTTTATCTCCGTGCTTTAGACTTGAATATTTTTCTTCCCTCGTCTCTCCTCCAAGACTCCAAGTGTAGAAAAAAAACATTAATTTCAAATCAACAATATTATTCTCATATATAAGCAAAAATATAAAATCTTCTCTAAAGATTCTGATAATCTTAAACAGAAACAAAATTTCTTTAAGTGAGTTATTGTCTGTTTAAGATTATCAAAATTTTTAAAGAAGATTTTATATTTTTGCTTATACGACAATAATATTGTTGATTTGGAATTAATGTTTTTTCCGTGTAAATAGTAAAAGGAGTCTCCTATTGCTAATGTCGCAAATTTAAAAAATTTCATGTCAGCTTTGCCCGAGAGAGATAGAAATATACATATAATAGCCGGTATATTAGCGTGTGACTTTCCGCCACGTGCGTATTTGACGCTAAAGGCATCAAGGCGACAATCAACTTGTATCATCAGAAAAATATTTCTCACTAAAAAAAAAAAAAAAATAATTCCAAGCTATAAACGACGACTTAACGAGCACTGGATCAGCGAAGGGAACGTGCGATTTCGCACGTACGCCTTTATAACCGGATCCAGACAAAGCGAGCGAGCGCGAAACGAACAAGAAGCGAACGCATTTGTCTCAACGAGCATGGACGGCGAATTTTCAAATGGATCTAGACCGAGCTGACGAGGACAAGCGACTACGAATATTTGAATGTGGAAGACTATAGGAAGTGTTTTTTTCCCCCGAAATACAAGAGATTGAATATATCTAGTTGGATCTAGAATTTAGATGAAGCGAAGGAACGCGAATGAACATGAATGAATAATTTGCTTCGATTGGTGCAAACACAGTTGCTAATACGGCGGCACCGTTCGTACACAAATTGTTCATTCGCATTCATCGTTTGATCCGGATTCGTCTTTAAAGAGATCACACGTATAAAGAGGTTGCGTAAACGATCGGAGAACAGCTCTCGGCCAGCTGCTGATCATCGCAACGACCTTGATACTGCCGGCGACCGGTGACCGGCAACCGGCGACCGGCTTGATACCATTTCTCAGTTACGTATACCAGACGAGGAACTGTTTTTTTTTTCTTCTTCTTCTTTCTCTCTGCATCGCGAAGAATTTCTTAGGAGATGCTAATTAAGTCGGTTAGATTAACGGACGAACGATTAACGGAAAGAGCTCTTTTTTTTCTCGAAAAGGTACGATGAATCGATTAGAGTAAATAAAAAATAATTACAGAGTATATCTTACAGTTATGTCGATTATACTCAATCGCAGCTCGAGTTAGGAGAGAAGGAGAAAAGAGAGTGGATACGGATACATTACAAACATTACAAAAAAAGTACTTGGCATAATTCAAAGTGTGTATTATGAAAGATAGAAGGAGCATAGATTTCGGAGCCGTTTAATAGAACGTCGAAGGCGAAAGGAGAGAATTATGAAATTTTCGAATGTAGATATTCCAATCTGCTTTGCGAAAGAGCGCACTCCTCTTGCGAAAATGTAAAAAGATCGTGCTAGATTCGCACGGCTGCCGTCCCCCCTCGAAAACCGGTGGAATCTGTCGCTTGGGAAACGCACAGACTTGTTCGCCGATCGCCGAACGGGGAGAAACATAAGATATAATGGCAGATAAAAATAAGGCGAAGGTGAGACGATTTCGAGTGATTTGCGAGCCGGTTTTACACGATCATGAATCGCGAGAGCGGATCCTCGAGCAATTCCTGACTTTTCGGTTCTCTCCAAGAGGAGCCTTCGAGCTCCTCGAAGGCCACGAGGACGAGCGCGGATCGGAGATTCGCGCCCACGGAAATCTGAAGCGCGAAAACGTTTAGGAACTCGCGGTACTTGACGAGAAGCGAACGAAAGTGAAAGCTACCGGCTCGCGACCCGCGACTCGCGTCGCGTCGCGTCGCGGCGGCTCTCCCGTCTCGCAACCTCTAATTCGTCTTGCCTAAATCGAATTTAAAAGATGCAATCTCTCCCATTTGCGGGACTAACGGTCGTCAATCCGACGTTTCGGTGGTTCGTCTCTCCTTCTTTCCCTCGCTCTTTCTCTCGTGAGATCGTCAAATGATTAGAGGAGAGCGCAAAGTGTGACGCGACCTGGAAACCCCCTTGTTTTCCTTCACACGGTGGACGTCTCTCGGAACGAGACCGTGTCGATAGAAGAGAGAGAGAGAGAGAGAGAAAAGTCGAAAGCGCATTTCTTACGCAATAATTTTTAGTAACCAGCCGTGAAATAACAACGCCGTAATGCCGCCACCGTCGTCGTCTCGCCTCCAACTCTCTCGCCGAGATGCTCGTCGCGACGAGCACTAAGGACGAGACACCTGCGCGGCCGGAGCGCAGCCACGGTTAGGCTTGGCCTTTCGCAAGCCCGAAAATGTCACGCGTATGCGCCCGATTTCGCGCACAGTGTATGCACGATTATGAATTAAGGAGCAATCGTTTACACTGTTAAACTCGTGGTGTCAAATTCGACTCAATTTGAGTCGTTTTTAACTATTCCTTAGGTCGCCGCTGCTCCTACTCAACACCCAAAAAAAAAGTATTTTACGTTCAAAGTGATTTTTCCTATAATCTCTATATTCTAAGTTTCACTGTTTCTCACTGTTTTACAGCAAACGTATTCCTCTTTCATTAAAGTGAAAAATACTTTTTTCTATCTTAAATACTCTTGTTCATAATATCTTTCTCTTGATTTCAGAGGGATCCTCTTGAGGTCAAAATAAGAGTAGAATCCTCTAAGATTTAAAGAATTCCGCGTATAACGAAATTACTTTTTTTTTGGGGTGAATATTTCGTTAATTTTGACTAAAAGGAAGGTAAAATTTTGACTAACATGGGAGTTAAATTAGACAAAATTAAGTTCAATTTTAGTCAAAATTTACTTTCCTTATAGTGAAAATTCATGAAATATTGAGTGGGAGCAGTGGCGAACCCCATAGGAGTTTACAGTGTACGCTGTCTGGGATTGCCCACTTGGAAGAGTGTCTTTTTTTATTCAATGATAGCTCTTTCGTAGCTCTGTTTAAATTTGTTTTATCGTTATTAATGGAAAAATACTTGAATGGATCGCGTCTAGAGGACGACAAACACACTTTTACAAGTCTACGCTGTCAGACTACCGTCGAGCGCATGCGTCCGTTCGGTAAACTTTGCACACGTTTCTTTTGTCTCTTTTCAAAGGAGAGTATATTTTTTCGAGATCGAAAAGACTTGAAATATTTTTAAATAAAAATTCTAGAAACTGGGAAACCTTCCACGGAGTTTCGTCATTACCTCTTCTTCTCCTCCTCCTCCCTCAGGTACTTAGCGCGTTCTCCCGTAATCCACGCTGTACTTTCCATTCGGATCCGTTCGGTATTTACGCTCTTAAGTGTAACGTAATCATAAACGTGATCTGAACGGAAAGTTACCGAAAATCGAAGGAGAATTCCGGTAAAAACTGTGTCAACGGTAAGCAACTATTTGCCACTTGAATTTGCGCTCGCCGCTTTGCCTCTTGCATTAGCCTTTGTAATTGCCAGGTACTTTTCAGTCGTAATATCCGCGTTATCTTAATTTCAGCGCATAATCTCCCGGCGGGACGTCTATTTACATTTTCTACCATTCCATATTCTATTCTATTTATATATCCGTACATTTCCGGAATGTTCTGGATGAATCTATATATTTTGAATGATGCAACGACCGTCTCTGAAGAGGCGTTCTTAAAATCCCTCTGTGTACATAATTCGGCGTCCCACGCCGCAGTTGACTGCGATTTACCATTAGGCAATTGAGAGGGGCTCGCAAGATCGCATCCGCGCGCGCGGCGCGTTCGACGATGCGTTCTCCGGCGCGGCGCGGCGCGGCGCGGCGCAGCGGCGGAAAAAAGTACCGGCAGGCTCTTACAGGATGGTGAATTACGGAGCGTTGCAAAATTCCACGTTTGCGCAATTAAACGCCGAGCGTCTCTCGACCGACGTCGCTGAGAAAAGAAACTAAAATTTCGTAGTAGTAGTAATACCGGTCTCTCTCTCTCTCTCTCTCTCTCTCTCTCTCGTTAAGGTCTGTGTGTATGTGTGTGTGTGCGTTTTGCCTCGTATATCTCGTATATTGCGTCACGTACCGTTACAATCCACCGCGAGTCGTATTATTGCACGAGCGTTAAACGGGGCGTGAAGCGATCGAGCTAATGACCCGCATTATATATCAATGATTGGCCTAATCGATCCGCGGTATTTTTTTTTCTCTCATTTTTCTCCCGGTAAAGCGATTCGTGCGTCCGATTAAGCAAACGGACGGATGAACGGAACGCTAATAACGGACGAAAATGTAATTAGGAAACGACCCTAATGGCTGTAATCAACGCTCCGCGTTATCCGTGTCTCTCCCCGCGCGGGCTGCGCGTGTATCCGCGATTGCAGTGCGAGCTGTCGAGAACATTATGTTGATCTTGACATTTAAATCTCCACTAGCTTGTACGTCGTTCGTAATACTCTAAGACTATTTTCATACTTATCTCGGTACGTGAGCGACGAAACTTTGTCGGCGTATGATTCTCTTTTCCTTGATTCTTTTTTACTGTTTGCGAAACTTTTGACAACGTAACACGAGAATGAATGCTTTCAACACTAATGAAAAACGAATAAAAACCTGAAATTACTTCAGCTCCTCGAGTTGTAAACGAAATAATAATACTCGTCTCATACAGGCCCGTATTCATCCAGTCAGTTCTTATATTTAAGATCACCTTAAGTAAAGTCTTAATGGTTCTAAACCAATCACAGACATTAGCATCTTAAGACGTTACTTAAGACGGTCTTAAAATAAGAACTGACTATGAATACGGAAATAGAGGCGGAATCGGGTGTACTTGTAAATTAATCAATTTGCATTTTAACAGGTTTAACAGCGCTTTAAGGGGATCCTAAAATGTCCTGTTTTACTTACAAAAGTATAATTTTTGCGACGTCGACACTTTTTTCGGCTTTACAGAATTAAAAATTCTTTTCCGGGATTAAAGTACATACGCAAACGGAAGGAGTTAGACTAGAGTTAACGCTAAAGACGAAAAAAAAGTATAAAAACATGTTTATTTACCTACACAGCATTGAGAATTGTCAACTTGTGAACACATTAGCTTCATATAAAAGTTTTAGAGCTTTTTTTATTCACAAAACAACTATCCAGCCCCCTTTATTTAAGTGTGTACTTTAATTCTGTACAAGAATTTTTTAGTTCTGTAAAGTCAAAAAAAGTGTCGACGTCGCAAAAATTTCGAGTCATACGTGCCACAGATTTCGGTAATATTTTTAATTTTTTTTCGTTTTTGACATGAAGTCGATACTCATATGGTTCATTCTTGCGCGTATTTTAATCCTGCAAAAGGATTTTGTATTCTGTAAAGCCAATTCGATCATTTATAATATTACAGCTTAGAATTCCGGTATTGTCGACCTCGTGCAAGTTCGTCCGTCAGTTTAGGATCCCCTTAAACACTTTGCGACTATTTCAAACAGCGATACTTTCTTAGTAAATTGTTGCAAGCTTGTAAGCATTCGCGTACAAGTTACACGTCGAAGTCAGTTTCAATTCTCTCAAGATCGATGAAACGTCTGTTACAGAGGTGGAGTGCGAGGTGTCCAGCCAAGTGGAGTACTCGCTACAGGCGATCTGGGGCGTCAGCATAAGAGAGCTGCATCTGGCGCTCTGGAAGCCCTGGAGCACGTTACGGGACGCGTCCCTGAACGGAACTCTTCTGCAAGGACACGCGCAGTACCTCACGCCACCGCAAACGTATCCTTTGAGAATCCGAGCCTCCAAGAGGGTTGACTTTAACCGCGGGACGCGCGCGCGCGAGCGTTTCCGAGGCGTGAAATAGCAGGAAGTGTAATTTCGAGCGATCTAGCGAGCCAGTTGGATCACGCGCGATCTGGAAAACGTCGCTGGGCGGCTCTACGGCTCGTAGCTCTCGTAGAGCGAAGATTTAACGACAAAAATTATATAATTGCGCGCTGTTTGTGTTAAACCAGTTAACCGAGAACACGCGAGAGAAAAAAAGTCACGAATCGACCGATCACGGTCATTCTCAGTCGGGTATTTTCCTCGATCTAATCTATATATCTTCAAGAACGCGCGTGACAGCGATTAGTCAACTCGCTCGCTACCTGGTTTTTTTTTTTACTTGTATATTTTTTTCTCCACGTGCTTTTCCTTGACCGAAACAGCAGTAGACAACCGCACGGTGAGGAAACGTTGAGATTGTCACTTCCGGCTCCGGAACTGGAGCTCGGCACCCCTCCGCGACTCTGCTATCCCCTGGTGATCTTCCTCACTCGAAGAGATAACCGGGATCCTCATCCCGACGAAACCGTGAGTAATTTTTTTACCACATCTTGTACGTTTTTTTTTTAAAGATGAAGAAGAAAACGAAACTTGTCTCCCTGATTTTGTTACTACTCATCATATCCCACAGCAACGTTGATCTCTGCTTTCAGGTGGCCCTGGTGAACGTTGTTCACATTAAGGATAGCGTGTGCACGTTGCCGACTTCGATTTTAGCGCAATACCTGAAGCAAGCGAACGGCCAACTATCTTGTTTAAAGGTAAATGCAAATTGAAACAATTAGCTTCTAAAGGTAAATTCCGTTAGGAAATTCCTATCATCAATCATTGGCATTGAGTTTCCCGAGCTCTCTGAGCTCGAAGACACGAGACACTTGTATATCCCTACTCGCACTGTCCATAATTCTATTTTAAAAATTGATTAAGGTAGAAACGTGCCAAGAGAGGCAGCTACAAGAAAAATTTTGACTCGAAGCTTGCTGAACGAATGACACATGGTGACAAGTCGCGATTTTTTTTCCGCAGCAATTGTACCTGGCCACGGGCAACTCGAGCAACTACGACGAGAGCGACGCGATGTCGTCGGCGGGTCTGGGCTCACCGGCTCTGGCGCTCGCCGAGCCGTGCAACACGAACGACACCGCCAGCAGCACCGGCGGCGGCAGCAATCGCGGCGCCTTGGTGGCGTCCGGCCAGAGCGGCGATCAGGAAGGCGGCTCGCTTTGGAACACCGCCGGCGAGCAGCTCTGCGTCGTCTGCCAGTATTTCCCGTTATCGCGCGCCCTGCTACCGTGCCGGCACACCTGCATCTGCGCCTCGTGCTTCGGCAAGCTCGACCGCTGTCCCATGTGCCGTAGCCCGATCAAGAGCTACTTCTGCATACGCAGCGAGGAGTACATGCCGCCGGAGAAGGAGATCAACCCGTGCAAGCAGCGTCAGGCCAACCACGGGCCCACCCATTGGCTCCACGATTGGAACGATCGGCTCACCGATTTTCTCGGCTTTGCTCGATAGGAGCATGTCGCTCTGTCACTCAACTTGCACGTCCTGTATACGCGAGCGTCTAGATGGTCGGTGGAGACTTTTTGTTTCGTACCAATCATTTCTACATGTTTATTCCTTACGTAAATCCGTGATGACAGTTATTGACTTGGCGAAGCTTAATAATGTAAAAATTGATTTTTATATCATAACTTTAAAGATGTAATGATTGACAAGTTATCTCAGCACTATATCAATGAGAAGTAACTTGTAATTCTTATTTCAACTCTTAAAGCCATTTACAAGCGCGAAAGTTTTAGTCCGTCTTAATTCTACTTATGTGACTTGAAAAAACTATATTTGATTTAGTAGGTAGTTTATTACTTTTATCTCTGATTTATAACGGGAATAAATTTGTAGAGTTTACACTCGACAAAACGAAAAGTATCAACCATCCTGACTGATTGATCATATCTTGATTTATCGTTTAAATATAAGGCAAGTGCGGAAGTTTGTGAAGATTCACGAGAAAAACGCCATGGTAGCCCAGTTATTCATCCGATAGTACACGTGCAAATATTTTTCACATAAGATTTTACAAAATTACCACGCATTCTTCTAACTAGTTTCTTCGATTGGCTGGAAACTTGAAAGTTTAATTTTTTTAAATCAAAATAAGAGTAGTTAATGAGAATAGAAAAATCATTGTTTAATATTTTTTCAATTTTTTACGTTAAATATCTTTCACAGAAAATAATGTTTAACTTACGATTTTATTCAAATGTCCACTTGTGGAATTAATCGAAAATTATGAGTAATTTGTCATAAACTTTCTCTTTTTAAAAATCATCATTTATATTGTCAATTATTTATTATTCAACATATTTACATTAATTTTCGACATATATATATACACGCGCGCGCGCGCGCACATACTTTGCAGGAGTTATAATTAATTGAAAAGATTTATTTTTTAATTTTTTATACTTCCTATACGTGATATTAATTTTTTTAAATATGGACCCAAAACATTGCAGAAAGAAGGTCTTTATCGAGAAAAAATTTATTTTAAAGCTATAATTTAGAGACGTACATCCTTCTATTTTACTAGCATGTCATCGGGCCGACTGGCCCATTTGAACAAATCTCAGCTTAGCCAATTAGGAAAGGGCTAACCATGGTAACGAGTTTCCGCACTCCGTTTAGGAAGCAGATACCGCGCAATCCAGTTGGAGCATCGCACATTCGGCGTCATTTATGTCTTTGCATATGAAATTAGTCATTTCATTTGAAATCACGAAACACTAAACGCAAGATAAACGTTTTTCAAGATATCCATGATATTCTGAACCAAATATTCATGATAACTTGGAACGCATATGAAGAATTAAATAAAATATTTAATAATAAACAGTAGGTTACGTAATATTAAATTAATTAAATTTTGCGGATTTTCTACTCATAACGCACGACGATTTAAATGCGATATATTCGATCCGAGAGTGCCTAATTCAAATATAAAGATGTAACGACGCCAAGTGTAGTCATCCAACGATCCACTATTCCAAAGGGAATCCGTAGAATTGCCTAAATTCGAAGATACGATATATAATTAGAAATCTTTTCTGTCCTTGAGCAAAAATCACTATTCCTCTCTCTCCTTCCCACCGTGATTCTATCCTAACTGCGTAATCGAGAGAAATTAAAATGAAAAATTTGAACGTTTTAATTTAGATAGACTATTCAATTCATTCGAGTGATTTACATTTGATCGACAGATTTCTTTATTTCAACTTTATGTCATAATTCTATTTTTGTAATAGTTTTTAACGTTTTTCGTCCCCCAAATTATATTTTCCGAAAAACAACCCGCGAAACCGTGTTAAATATTAAAATCTCGAGGACTACAACCGCGTCCTCCTAAATGACCATGTATCGTATACATAGGAGATCACACCGGAAATTTTTACTATGTGACGTTTTGTATCTAAGTACGTTAAATATGTAAATACACCTATGGCGAAATGAAATCTATGGTACAACGTATGTGTATGCGTGAGAGCGAAAATGCTGTCCAATTTTGGTGTAGCGAGATTGAAATTGGACGCGCAAACGATAGACCTGGTATGAATGGACGGAGCTTTGCCAAACTGATATCAACGAATAGCCGGATATTAACAGAGAGTTCGAAAGGAGAAACGTTCGTTTGGACTACGCATAGCCATCGATAATAGACATAATAATATTACAAAGGAACGACACGGAACGGTGTAGTAACGCGATTGCATGAGGACCAGCGCGGATATATTTTTTCACAAGTATTTATCACTTCATCGCAGTCTCACTCTGTTTGTCGGCATTGCATTTCTCCGTGAGGAATCAATGCTGCAGGTGGTACAGCCCGATTTGTATTTAAAATCGTCTCAAATAATGTTAAGATTGCATTCAACGAACGGACTGTACAGTTTCTCAAGATGGTCTCTCGAGCCTCGACGTTCTTGAATATAAAATCGGACTACGAGTACCCTATTCAATTCTATTCATGCTACGTCTACGGCAAATGTAGGCTACACCCGAAACCGGACAGCATTGTTGCTCTTAACTGTATGAATTCACCGGTAAGTCGTCCGACTTGATAGATGCATCATGTATAGATACGATATATAGATGTACGCGTAATACGTAAGTTTAGTTTTTTTTAGTAGAGCTCGCTCGCGCGAGAAGCATTTCCTTTGGATTCGCACGTACAGTTAAAGTATTATCCGTTTCGTAAATTTCACGTGTGCGTGTGCGTGTTTGTGTGTATATGTGTGTGAGACGCGTGCATGGGCGAGTGGGCGCGTTTTAGTGGCGTTTCAGAGTTTCTTCGACGTTAGAACGCCAGCGAGTGTGCGGGAGAAAATATTCGAAACGCGTGAGAGGGAGGCAGATTAATTCTCTATAGTAGGACCGTCATGTAACGTTTAACGCTGTAAATAGACAGACTGTGATAATTTCTAACAACGTCTGCATTAACACATCTCAGTGAATGGAGGAGAGACTCGTTTGGAAACGAGATCGTCCCTAAGGGGACGATCTGAGGGAAGAGGCGGAAGAGGGACGGGATAACGATCGAATCGAAGAACATGAGAGAGCGAAGGCCTTTGCAGTCAATTTATCGTAAAAGAAATTTAACACTTTAATTTATGTTTTAAGTGATAAAAAGAGGACCGAACGCGTCTCGCGTCGGTCCGAAATGCACCTGTACATAATTTATTTAAATAAACTGTATTAGCTGGCATTTTACATACTTCTGGCCCATCCGTCATCATTCTCCGCTGTAGATGTCCGCGGAAGCTCGTCGCGTCGGAATTTTACCGTTGAATACGTGCTGCGTGAAAATACGTGCCGTCGAATCTTCGTACGCGAATAATTTTTTTACGTCTTACAGTAGCGTTTCGTGCAATGTTCTAAGATTTAAACAGCTCTCTTTGAAATTATTTGATTTGATTTGATAACTCAATATTTTTTTTTAATCTTGCTATTTCGCAGAAGTATAAGTTTCTAATAATATATTGTCAAATCGTGTACGTTTCACCAGAAAGATAAAAATTCGAGATGAAAATTGTCAAGAGTAGATTTTACAAAGAGTATCTGTTACATAATATGTTTTTGTTGCCAGAAATGTAACAGAAACTGTTAACAGAATACGACGATAGACTGAAGCCGGATAAAACTTGGCATTGTGTAATCCTCTGAATAATGTATCGCTTTTAAATGTTACAAAATGTTAGCGCGTCTACTTGATTTCTGCCAACAGTCTGCCATGGAATCAAGTCATCTGCAAGTTTTACTGGTAAAATATAAATTTAAGCCGGCGACGTTTTGATGCCGCGATATTACAACATTCTTCGACGCCGCTAACATTTCGCTTACTAATTAAAATACAGTGTAGTTTCGCCGGTATATTTATCTCGTATCAACCGGTACGCTCGCAATCAATTTTCCCACTCTTTCCTGAAAGTCGATTTTCGGGAATACGTTATATTGATTTAAAACACGTGTATACAGCGTGAGTCGTTTCAGCTGTATACCTTGTTCTTCGGGGACGCGAAACGAAACATTCCGTCGCATTCCGTTGGGACAAGGAAGATGAAGATAAGGCACTGAAGAAGCCCACTTTACACGATCCACAATTGACGATTACAAACAATACGCGCGACAATACGGACAACATTCCGTCGAGCCGGAAAATCGCATCACGCGCTACATACATGTACTTTTGATATCAAGTTTATCAAGTTTATTTATCGAAATAGTAATAAGCAATGCCGCTTATATCAAACGTTAATGCGATTTTTTTTTTAAGAAAAATTTAAAAGAGCTACTCTGATGGAAAGAAATGACCGCTCGCAATGCTTTTGAGAATTTTTCGTATTTTAAATTTATGAAAATTTCTAGCAAAATATATATCACTCCTTCAGATTTTTCAAATTTTCTTCGAAAATTACAGAATGAGAATATTAAAAAATTCTTGTACAAAGAATTCTAGAAAAGATATGTAGAACTTTCTTAGCATTAGTGAGAAATATTCCACCTTTCGCGTACAGCACAAAACTTGCAGTTATATCGCAGCAATATTGCTGCAAGATTGTAATCTCGTTCCGAAATGTTACAAAGTTTACACAAGAACGTCTGAAAAATTTATTAGAAAAATCTCATTTGGATTTGGAAGAATAAAAAAAAAACATTGTTAAAAAGACCCGAGGAACTAGAAGTCTCGGAGGCCTAGCAGTTCTCCGGCACGTGAGAAACAGCCTGTTCGCGGCTGAGAGATCTTTTGTGTAAATGTAGATGAACTTACTGTTCATCCTTTCTTCCCAACGCATCCAGTTATGCACCTCGCGCATCTCCAGTGCAGAAAGTATAACGCGGTGCAGCTACAAAGAATACATACATACACACTCCACACGGATGTGAGTAAAGGGATCCGTGGCGAATCGCAAATCGTGTGAAACGGGCCGCACGGCGGACAGCGCGACGCTCTCGTGTCAGCCCGACGACGGTCTCTGACGGTCTCTCGAGCTGCTCGAGTGTCTTGAGAATCGCGCGTCGCGACGGCGGCAGCGTTAGCGGGCGCCCCCCCGAGCTGCCCGAGCACGGCCTTTGTTTCCGCCGCCGCTGGTTCCGCCGTTTTTCGCCCTCTCCTCGTCCTTCGCAGTGTTTGTGTTCGCCAGGGAGCGCAGGAATGTCCTTCGCCGCTTCGCGAGCCGTGCGTTCCACGGACGATGTTTACTTCGCTCGGCTCGTCGGCCGTTGAGACCGGCGCGACCGAGGCCTGACTACCTTAGGTCGCGACCTAACCTCTACCTCTGCCTCTACCGCCGCGACATTCGAGCCCGAGACCTGAAACGCCGCGGACGTCGCCGAGGATCGTCGTTCACTCATCGAGCTGCTCGACCCTGATTAAAGCCCCAAGCTTCCTTTCCTGTCGAGGAACCGTCTAGATCCCACGGAGCAAAGTGCGAGAGACAGACAGACAGACAGAGAGATGGCCGGCAACAACGAGCTCTGGGTGCAGTGTTTCACGTGCTGCCTGACGCCGCGGGCGACGAGGAACAACAGGCGGAGCAGCGGTAGGTCGTCGCACCAGAGGCTCAGGATAGACCGCAGCATGATCGGCGTGCCCACGAACTTCAGGCACACGGCGCACATCAGCAGCGGCGACATTGACATGTCGATCGCCCAGCTGGCCGACCTGCAGGCGCAGATGCAGAGGAAGAGCGGATTCGACACCGACTTTGGCGCCAAGGTATACTTTTACGCTCGAGCCTTGTCCTTTTTTTCCCCTTCGTACCTGCGTAATAGTCTCTTTTCGTCTGCCGGAGGGTCAGTTAATTAAATCGTTTTGCTCCTTCTGTCGCAGGCATGCTGAGGACCGCCTCGCCAGTCGCGCAACGAGACATTCAACAGGACGGAGATAACGTGAGGGCTTTGCGACGCAGCGGCAGGACAAGCGAGATGTTTTCTTTTCGATATCCATGTTCCTTGCTCGTCCGCGAGACGAGCGCCGTTCTTCCATATGGACAGGCGTGCATTTTATACGACGATCCGTTAGAGACGTGAGGCGACGTTATGTACACTGAAGAAATTTCCGATGTGCATTCCACAGGAAACTGCCAGAACGAATCCATATTGCAGTATACAGATAATCATTTACGCATTTACCTCTCTCTTTTTTTTTTGACTGAAGACGCGTGGCGTCTGAAACTTTTTGAGATATTCTACAAATATATATTCTAACAAAAATCGTGTGCCTTTTTGTCGGCGATCTGACGTTCCGTGCGGAAAAAAAGAATGTATACATGAACGAAGATGAGGTCGCTTTATTGATAAAGTTATGTGTTAAGATTTAGAAAATACAATGTAAGAATGTAATTAGCGTATAAGTAATCGTATCACATAATATCACATAATATAAATTCTATACACGTAATTTTCTTATCCTATTGTCAAATATTATTCGCGTATTAATAATACAAGAGAGCGTTGGCGATATTTATATGAAAAACATGCATAGTTTCTTCTCCCGTTCCCGTTTCCTGTTAATCAACCGTGCCGCGTGTTTTTCCGACTTGCGAACTTCTTTGTGCACGAATTTCCTTCTTCGTACTCCCGGCACGGCGGTGGTCCTTCGAGTCGTAGACGCGAACATAAATAGACCGAGCATGAGGTCTTAACGTAGAGAGAGAACGAAGACCGGAAGTAGTTTTTATTTCTCTCCGACGAGAGAAAAAAAAAGGGGGTAACTGAAACCGCTGGCGACTCCGACCACTCACAAGTTCGACACGTGACAGAATTATTCACAAAATTTCTCTAACTGTATAATTTGTCGCTCTTAATCTCTTGAGATTTTATTTTACGCGCGAAACAAAGATAATTTTACTGTTAATGATTAAGGACACGTGGTTGGCGTAATAGTATATAGGCATTATTTGATAAATTAATTAGAGTTTGGTCATTTTATCGAGCATCTTGTGCGAACATGCCAGGTACCACGAATATCTGCCTGAGCACGACGGAGACAGAGAGTGCCGCTGCATCGGGCTCTCTCCTCGTACGTCTTGGTTTTCAAGGCATCGTTTGCGTGGAGAAGTTACTCGATCTGTTATATTGTATTCGATTGATCGTTGGCTGATCTAGTCTTAATCCCAGCCTGGCGGCAGGATCGCCGATGAACTTGATGTGACAGCAGCAGCTCGACGGAAAGCGAAATTGGTCCTTGACGATATTGCCGTCGCTTCCCACCGCCGCCAATTCTCGATAGATGAATTTTTGTTTACAGATGGTCTTGTAGCCCTCGGCGAAGCCGTCGATCATGTTGCACTCCTGACCGTCGTTCCTGCGAAGTCGAAATAAGAAGATGGATGAAAAGATTTTATTTCCATATATAAATATATATATATATATATTTTTTTTCTTCAAGTAAACGTGCACGCTCTTACAGGCAAACTTCGATGCGTATCCCCTGCTTCAAGTCGTTCTGATTCACGATAAACAGCCATTGCTTTTCTTTGTTCTGCGCGGTCTGCGGATACACCACTTGTTCCTACGAATTAGAAGATTGATATTTTAAATGTTATTATTGTAATAATTTGTCCTGGATTCCGCGTGGTGAGAAGGAGTGAGGACAGGTGGTTGAATAAATCACAATTTCTATTATGTGGCACAAATCACCAACGGCAAGCCGTTACTTTTAATTAATAATTGTATTACACGAATACTGTTTCCGCGCACAAATATAATCTTCGTTTTACAAAGCAAATGACTCCCGACGTACAATTCGACTTATCGTACCGCCTTCACAAAGGAGAGTGAGGCCGTTAAGCCTCTATCAGACTACGGATTGAGATTGGGATTAGATTGAAATTTAATCAATTAAAATGTATACAGAACATTCTCTTTGTTGTGACTGGTCAAATTCCAATCTAATCTCAATCTCAATCCGTAGTTTGACAGAGGCTTTACGCCGGCTTCGATTTTCCCGGTATTGGAATGCGTAAACAGTGATCGAGCGCTCCCGATCACTTTCGCCCAATTTCGGAGTTTGACATGACGTCTGTCAAACTTTCAGAGCACACACACGCTTTGGTATGTGTGGCAGCGGTAGGAACAGTCGCGATCTTATAACTCGGCCATCCTACTAGCACTTCGTCCCAAAGTGTCGATTTTTCTAAATATACTTGTAAGGTTGTATGACCCCTAAGAAAAAAAATATGCCAAGTTCCTCAAACTTTGTCAGGTGGTAAATATTATATTAATAAAGCATTATGCCAAGTTTGAGCAAGTTTAGGAGGCCCGTTCAAAAGTTATAACAATTTGAAATTTAACATGGGAATTTCTTATGGAAATTCATCAAGTTTCACTATTTTTTCAACTTCATTTGATAATTAATGTAGAAGAAAATATAATATTAATATAATAAAATAAAATAATAATAATACATACAATATTAATATTAATATTAATATTTTCTGAAATATTCAATAAAAAGCAAACAGACAACAGTCTCGCTCAATCTGAACTCAGTTGCAAATCAGGTACAGTCTTTCTAAAAACCATTAAAAGTAAAAGTTTACATACGAGAAATTATGCATAAAATATGCTAAAACTTTTGGCAGAGATCTTACGGGTCATACATCCTTAAAGTGACGCGCGATTTTTATTCACACGATGTCGTGGTTGACAGTCATGCTTCACCCGAAAGCCAAAAGTATCATCGCAGAGGTAAGTATCACAAGATGCATTTCCTTATAATCTATTCTTAACTATCGCAAACAAAACCAAAGTAAACGAGAAATTAAACTTTTGCAAAGCTGTACATCGAGAAAGAAATAATAAATCACATAATAATACCTTATCACTTCGCTTAAATCTACGCTTTACTTTTATATTAACCTACAATGAATATTTAAACTATTTTAACCCGCAGATTCGTTTGATCCATGGTTTAATCCGGTCCGACGACATGATCGTGTCGTATGGCTTGGACGTCAGATTGAACCCTAGAATGTCCTGCACGAACTAGCGGTTATTTCCCAACGACTTCACGACTTGATACGGACCTTTGTATTTTGCCTTAAATTTGGAGCTCTCGCCTGGCTTATTTTGCGTATCGCGTACAAGAGCGCGATCTCCCTCACGATATACAGTAGGCTTCCGATGTCGCGCGTCGCGATATTCTTTATTGTATCCCTCGCGGTTTTCAGTAACCGCAGAAATACCATTTTTAAGTCGTATAAAATGCGTAATAATATAGTATTTTCATAGTATATTTGTGCAATTTTTTTACCGGTGCTTTACCAAGCATATACTGTATTTATTAAGTTTTTAAGCCAGTAAAATACCAAATTTTTTACCGTTGTACATTCTATAAGCTAAACGCTGCATAAATACAGTTTAATATAAATTAACATATATACTATATTTTTAAAAATGTAAAAAATACTGTAGTTATACTCATTTTTTACCATAATAGACTGGTGTAAACACTGCGTAATATGGACGTAAAAAAATCTAAAAAATACCGTTTTTAAACTGAATTTTTACCAAAGTATTCTGGTATATATACTGTGAAATACAAGAGTACAAAATTAAAAAAGATCGTATTTATACTTGACTTTTACCGCAATTTGCTAATGTAAATAC
>VBVQ01002702.1:0-13196 GCA_011636635.1 Tetramorium simillimum
AATGTATATATATATATATATATATATATATATATCGATTTAATTTCTTACCGATAGATTAGGTTATATATACGCGACATTTTTATTTCTTCTAATTTATTAGTTATAGCTGATTTAATATCCGATACTCATAAACGGCTCATTTACCATGATCCAATATTTCTATCATTTGGCTGTCAGATTTTGTTTTTATTTATTCCGCTTAAATTGTGCCGCAATACGGCGAATATTACTTGCCAATCTAGAACATTTATTTTGCATTTCATCATTTTGATAATAACAAGCATTTACTGAATTATCGTACCGCGATATGCTATTTACACGATATATCTATTTCCGTTATATTTTCATGATCACATTTCATATGTGTTTGTAAATTAATTTGGAATGATATATATAAGAGTATATATATATAATGCCAACACTTCACCATAGATTTCTATAACGTGAATCTCTCGAAATATTTCGTTCTACAGCGTTGCAGTATTAAATCCTGTCAGACATAAATTACCTTTTTCTCAGGGTGACTGCACTTGGACGTAGACAAAGTACGCTTTTTATCTTTCCCATAGGGATTAACAACAGTGGTATATTCTAACGATCTAAAAGTTTACTTTTGAGTATTCATTTTTCCGTTTGATTAAACCTTCATTTTCTATCTTTCTTTTGTTACAATTATTTAATAAGAAATATATTAAACTTCCTTTATATGAAATTGAAAAGTGTAACGCATCTCTTTTATGCATGAATTTTGTTCTGAGTAAAATTTAAGTAATTAAAAACTGTTGTCAATTCAAGACAATAATTTTCATTTGGCTAACCCAATATTTTAAAAAGTTTTAATTTAATTACAGGGGACGAATTAACGTAAGCGTATTTAATATGCATCATTGTTTTCGATCTACATTTTTAATTTCTAGCTTCATGCATGATTTATAACTTTTTCATTGAACCGCAGACCTTGAAGTTGGTAACGATCATCTCACGAAAAAGTCATAACTCCTCTATTACGCTTCGCGAACAGTCGTGCATAAAATTGATTTGTTCGTCGAGCATGTCGTTCGTCATTGCCTCTTCAATTACATATCGCGGATTGCTCACGAAATACTTTCGATCGGATAAGTCTATACCATCGAACAAATTATATCCTTCTCGCGGAAAGACCGATAAAACATTAAGTTCCATAATAATTCTGCGTAACTTACTGCTCATACACAGAGAAAATAGTAATAAAAAATCTCGAATTAATTTTTAACTTTTTATACTTTTTATTTTCGTATTTATTAAATCATTTACTCGTATTGTGACAATTTAATGGCAAAGCGCTTATCAAGTCCTACTTCTATTTCGTCGCTCATCGTTGTCTAAATTCGGATGACAGAGATGATACAAAAGTACCGCAGTGAAAATATTGTCTCGCTCGATGCGCGATAAGCGTATATACACGCTTTTATGCCTAGATCCCTATGGTAATGAGCTATACGCGAAAGAAACGAGGGGATCCGCTGCCTTCCCTCATCCCCGTTTATCTTTCCAGTATAATGCGTCCCGACATTATTACCAAAGTCATTGCTCGTGGTTTCTCACTCCTGTTCGAGACAGCTATTGCCGGTTAAAGAAGTAGCGCCGCTGGATCCGACGTTATGGCGGGGACAATAATTTCCGAGGCTGTCAAGATCCTTGCACTTGACGTAACGACTTCGTGACGCTACTCAACGTTAGATAGCTGGATAGCTCGCATCATTCGTGTTGAATCACTGATACCATCAGGATTATCGGATATAGAGGACAGGTAAAAAATAGTTACGTGCTTATAGTCTCTTATCCCATGGGTTTTTCTCTGATTAGTTGTAAGCCGTACAAGTTTGAAAGATCCATACTCGAATACGAGGGATAGGAAAATTGATTACTTTGAAATATGTACAAAAACTCATTAAAAAATGCGAACATGTAACATATTTTTATATTTTCCAGAGATCAATATCTTATTTTCTTACTGAGAGATATCTATATGATTGTTTCTACAATCTCTCTTTTAAAATTATAAATAAGACTTTAATCTCTAAGGAATGTTTAGAGAGTTGTAATAGTTCGTCATATCACTTGTAAAAAAATATTCTTAAATTATTTTTTCATTAACGTATAATAATATGAAATCTACTGAAAAAAATTCTGGTAAATAATTTCAAATTTTGTTTCTGATTTTAATTATTATAAGTACTTCCTTGATAATAGTCATCTCTGAAATGTATTCATTATCGCGTGAAGGAGAATAGAACCGAAATTAGTATCATTAGAAGTTTATGCTGAGTACATATCCGCAAGCATCATCAAGTGTAAATTTAGCTTAGGCAACGGTATAATCCTATGTATATTCATTAGCATCTAGAAAGCTGACTGTATATACGTCGATACAACATTAACCATGCCGCTTCGACGGATTGCTTAGCGCACGTGCTACGTCCGTGCTGGGGAATCCCCGAATGCAGTTGCAGGATCTGCAACTCGCACCCTCTGTTGCACGTTCCCTGCTTTATTCACGACCAATACCAGATTTATGTTGGTAAAGCAGGATGGTTCCTATCTTTTCCTAAAATTTCCTACTATTTTCCATTGAGTTCAATAAGTTAATAACTTTCTTGAACACTCTACAATCGTCATCTTTTCTTTCCTTAATTATTATAATATATTTTATTTTCATAAATTAAAGAATTTAACAATATGGTATGGTAGAGGGTATATCCTGCAACTTCAGTACAAAAGGTAAGTTTGCTCCGACGATACGGTAGGTTCCTACATCCTAGCTTTTAACATTAGCAGCAAGGTACAAAGTCCTTATGAAGGTAAGGTAAGGATTGATCAACCTATAGCCTTTAACATTAGAAGGTAATGGAACTCTTAATTTCGATTTTTTTGAAGCAATCCGTGAAAAAATGTTTTTTAAATAATTGAAAATTATCTCTATATTTATCCTATATAGTAAATCCTAACTCAAATGTATCTATAACAATTGCTGATACAAAGCTTTAATCGAATAATTTTATCTAATTTTCTTAAATTTCTTATAAATTTTAATTTAATAATCCTTTGAGAGAAGTAAATATTAGACTGAATTTATCTCTTATATGATTATAAAAAACATGTTTTATATGTCAAAATTTATATTCTGCATCTACTTTTTTGCTTCATAGTTATATAGTTTTATAATGTTCAATAATGTCCACTATTTTCATAAATATGATTAATTGATATTAATGAAGAATATGTAAGAGCTATCTAAATTTTTGCTTATATTTTTTCATATTTAGTCATTTTCTTGCGCTTCTCATAATTTAATCGTGCACGTGATTAGTTCGAGAGGCGATCAAAGGACTAACGGCATCCCCAAAGAGGGAATGTAAGCACCAATTCCAATACGCGCGATGCATCGGATTCATTAAAATCTACACGCAATCGGATGCTACGCCCTGTGGCAAAACGTGCGCTGTGCTAGTATTGGAAAGTTCGTAATTATGATCACAAAGGTTTTCTGAATCCCATCGTAGTCGATAATACAAAGCTCTCGTTTCATTATACTCTGTTTCATCTGAATATTCAGAATTCTCAATATTTGATGATCAGCAACATACGGAACTGGCATGTAGAGAAATTGTGGATTTGCGGTATTTCAATGATACTTGTTAGAACGAGTGTTATCTTGAAATTAGTACGACTAATTTCGACCCTTTTCCCAACTGTGACGTCAGTTAATACTGCTGTCACGTTGGCGTTATCTAATACTGTTCCAAGAAGATTCCAAGAACAGTAAAGATGAAAACGGTATAATTTTACCCTCGCGGAAACCGTGAATCTAATAAAAATTTAATATAAAAGTTCTCAATTAAAATAAATTACTAATTTTATACGCTCATATTAAAGTAATAAATTATAACGTTAAAAGTAATTTAAATAAATTTAATAAAGATTTATATAATTTTATATCTTACAATTAGATTCGAGAAACTTTACGTTTTACGATTTTATTAGCAATCAATCTTAAGCTATTTGTATCAGTAGTCCTCAGAGAAATATTGAATGACAAACTGCGACAAATCGCTTACCAAACATTCCACGATAAGTTCACTTGTAATCACGTCAATGTTTGTGCAACGTTCAAGACGTCGAAGATTATTAAAGTTCGATTAAAGTTTCGTAATGAACCTTCAAACGATTGACAGCTTAATAAAATGAAAGATCCGTTTTTATCTATAAGGCTATGATTTATATATTTATAAAATTTGCAAATCAGGAGGCAAATTGAAGTGAAATCAAGTGCAATGAATAAGCGTTTCTTGCGGGACATATTATTTTCTCGTATCAACCTATATCGGAAAATTTTAATATCGTAAGCTCATCGTTTTTTTATCGATCCACATTTAACTCAAATATAATTTCCGATAGTTATTTCTACGGCATCGATTATTAAAAGAAAATGCAATGTATAATAAATATATTGTATACGTCTTTTCTAAATAAACGTCAATTTTCTCAGTACATATAACCGAGCTCTTTGCATACGAAAGCGCTGAATATGATCGCCGAATTCAATGGTAATGCCAGGAGCTAACGTGTAGATTCAGTCTTCACTCAAGGTATTTGAGGAAAGTCGAATGAACAACGTCGAGTCAGGAAATCCGAGCGAACTCGCTGTTCCTTCGCGCGAGCGATTTGCAATTCGAAACGGTCTTTATCTTTACGTACTCTTTGTTCTCAAAGAGGTAATGTCTAAGGGCATTTATATCTCTACTCACTCATAATCGCTTGTATATGACGAAATGCATAACTTCCGCATAATAACTTTGTAAATATATACTATTATAAATTTCTTTTTAAAAATATGTAAAATAAAATATCGACTATTAAATACTATTTCAAGTTGTTAGTTGTTTGAAAACTCATCGCTCAAAGTTCCTACGTTTCCAGTTATTGTGATTAATTCCGAAGTTTTAATCGTCATAATTTCATCAAAACATAACAAAGAGGAAAGGCAACTCTTACGTCTTCAGAATTTTGTTTTTGATGCCATATAATGATGTAACGAACGTGCGACATCGTGCCTTTTTTATATACGAAACTTCAATTAATTTACCGGCGGTGTACAACAAAGAAAAATATAAAATTGCGGTTATTTATATCGCGCTTGACCCGACGGATTCTTTGCTTGCGGGTAGTGCTCCTGAATGCAGATGTGATAACCAACGAGTGGTACACCGTGCTTTTCATCCGCATTACTTGGTACCGCGGTTACTCGGCGCCATACGGCTCGTTCTTTCTCGCTGACAGCAATGCTAATTTTCACTGGCAACAAACGTTCTAACAAGTATTACCATAACTCTTTGGTCACAATATATAATAATTACATGCAAATATAAACAATTACTTGGTCAGCATTGCCGCTGTGTTGATGCCTGCGTTGCATGCCGCTACGCTTACAGTTTTTAAGGGGGCATAACAACATGGTTACTGCATTGTTTCAGTAAAATGTATGTAATACATATCATATCTCGTATTCATGTATTTTTCTTTAATTATTACACAAGAAAGCTGTGCGATGTTGTACAATTTATCGATTTACTTTCAATGCATTTCTCGACTAAAACTAAGCTTTTTTATATTATACGGAATAAGTAAAGATCCTCATATAGAATAATTAATTATATGATAGTCTTTTCCGCGACATTCATATCGCAAAGCGATATTGCTGTCGATGCATTTGTGTTTTTTTTACAAATGTATCAATGCATGTACAAATGTAATCAAAGCGATAATAAATTTCCGAAAGCGATAAAGGAAATATAACGTAAAGAGGGAAATGTAATTATATCGTATTCGAATAGCGTTAAATCTGCAATATTTTTCACAAATGTAATAATTATATTTGCAGTTTAATGATGCGATCGTTAAAAGAAAACGAACATTATTAAAGACACATTTTATACATCTTTGTAATACATCTCGAGTATTATTTCTAATGGGGAATAATAAAATCTTAAGATATCAAATTTTATCATTATCTTTCGTAATAATGAAATAAATGTCATCGTAACTTGTGTGGAAATAATACCACAGAAGTCCTCTGGAAAAATTCGCAATTTCCACAGATTTCAACGAAAAGCCTGACTGAATGGCTTTTCATCTTTGGCAATATTGGAGTGATATTTTTCACGGTATTATGTACTCAAAACTGCACATTTGTTTTGAAATATATGACATTTGGTTTGGTTAAAATAGAGATTGCTTACAGCTCTGTAGCGAGATTCTGGCGTAGACAGAATTACAGGCTGTCCATATTGAAACCGATTCAATATCCAGTGCACAATTACATAACTTGGGAATGAGCTCTATCGGATATGAGGACTGTCGCATTCGAATTTGCAACGATGAGGGCGAAATGCTATAATATTCTGAGAGTAAAATAGATGTTGTAATTCATTGTTTCTCATTTGCATTCTCTGACTCTGTGGCTTTCAGCTATTATCTAACAAGAAACAAAACTCCGTTGCGCATTCTGAATATATTTAACGCAAGTTAGTTTGAAATACGTAATAATTAGATCACAGAGATGACTGACGAGTTTTCGTATTTCGCGTATCTATCTTAATTTCACGGAATTTTCGATAATAGATCTCGCTATTCCATTTTTAAAGAGCACCTCCAAACAAATGGACGGACGGCCAAACGGACGGTGCATCTCGGTTATTGCCGCAGCCGCGGGTGGAAAAATATCGGAGTTTCAAACCCGACCGACGCGTAAACTGCTGGAAAAAAATGTTTCCATCTGCAAACGAAATGAAGGGGCAATCTTTTCGCTGATACAACCCCCGGTCTATCGATCATCGGACTTCTGTCACTCGCAACGCGCAGCGTACGTGACACCCGGCTGCAACAATAGGGCAACCACCTGCGTCAAATCGGCGTGACATTTTCGAATGCACGTTGGAAACCTAAAGGCAGATTAGCGAAAGCGCGATGGAAATGGGAGGAGAACGGGGGTGGATGGCGGGGCATATTGTTCCGCTGTATTCTATTGTTTAATACGTCAACGGTGATACTCCGGTCTTTTCGGTTCGATTCGCTTCTGATCGGTAATCGTGTTGACACAGAATGTTGTTGCTGGGAAAATGATTGTCAGCACGCAAAATCAGCTTCATAAAATATTTACTTCTAAATTTTACAATTGTTTGCAGCTAGTCAGCGAGCAAACAGACTGCAGCACTAGTCTGTCAGCTCCATCAATGCTCCTTGTTGTTTTTTACAACATTTTCTCTAACAAGTTTCCACAGTCCATCTTGTTGATTCGATGTTGGGTGTATTCAATCTGAATCAAACTCGAAAAATTTCACTGGTTTACATAAAGGCGAAAAATTTGTGTTGGTTATGGAGCAGAAAAAGGAGGGAAAAAGGAAATACGTCGATTTATGCTTGAACGTTGCCTAATCAGAATGACTTGAAAAGTTTCTCTGCAAAATTGCTCCAATTTCTAACGCTCGACTTTGGAATTATTATAATATCAGATTAATTGGATATTAAAATTGTAAAAATAGAAATCATATTATATTGTATTATTGTCATGTGACCCAGACCGTTCGGCTGTGCGACCTGAATAATGCTCGCACGGGCAAAATAAAATTTGTTGACGTCACCGTGACGTACTCTTCCACAACGGTAAGAGCCAGCAACGGAGTGCAATCGGAGGAAGGAAGATCTGGATATAGCCGGGGAAACGGGAAAAAGGAAAAAGCAGATGTCGGAAGAGCGATGAGAGAGTATAGTGTGCGAGAAAGGCGAGGAGGAAAACGAGACGAGGGTTTCTGAGGAAGGAGCGTTGGAGTACGGGCCTTGTCGATACCAGATGCACGTTAACTGAAGGTATCGACCTGGTTTAAATATTCCCATCAACCGCCACAGTCCCTCTTCAATAATTCATTTGGAAAACGTCATTGTATCGCCCGGTTATAGTAATGAGGTTAATATAGCGGACGAGGATATCGTTATCATTTAATTCCGCCAATTTAATCGTGCGCAAGTACGACAGCTTCATTATTTTCTTCACCCCGAGATTGCACTTTCGAAAAACGACTCATCAAACGTAAGTCTCACTTCTCGCTTCAGTTAAGATATAAAATTTAATTTAAAAAGTTCGTGCCTTTATTGGCACTCTCGAGACGTGCGCGATATCCGACAGTTTCCATGTTCTTTTCGGAATTCCTTCCAGGCTCCTGCATCTATGGATCCTGTAGTAGATCGCTCTCGCGTAACCATCCTTCTCTCGGTTCCTTTGTCGCCCGCTTCACGCTCTTTAATTACGACGTGCCATCGCGTTTGCTCCTCTTACATTTTCATTTTTCACGTCCGCACTCGAATGCGCCGTAAGTTTTAACGACGAAAGTTAAGCCGCGACTGTAACCGGCATCGGAATTCTCTACTCGCGAATATTGTCTGTGGATTCCAAACGTTTATTAGTCTTCTTCAACTTTTGCTATTATGGACCATTTTGTGTAATTAATTGAGTAATTAATCATTAAGCGGAATATGATTAGCAGTTCTAATTCTTGCTTCTTTATGAAATAAATCTCTGCCATATATATATATGTATATATGTGCAGAAACAAATAGTCATCATCTCGTTTTTCATTTTCGGTATTGTGCTTTTCGAGGAAATTTATTGTTATAGTTAGTTGTTGTTTGTTATCGATTCCCAGCAATTCGCAGTATACGCTCTTCATATCTCTTCTTTCGCAAGTACTTCTTCTCTCATTGATACTATTTTATTGTCTGTGAACACGAAGCTTTTAAACGTTTTCTTTATTCTCTATCTTGACCAGTCTATTTCCGCTATATTTCTCGAATACGACAGGGAGCTTGAAAATATATCGATTATATCTTTAAGTTTGCCTCACGGCGCCACGCGGGAGGGTCTTTCCTCTTATTTTCTTCAACGTGCCCGTTCGACCGTGAATAAGACCCGTTCGTCTAGGTCTAGCCATCTTCGATCCGGATGAGTAGAGTTCGTCGCCAAGTAGGTGAAAACAATGGTTGGTTCGACGAGTTTTCTTATAGAGAAATCACGAGAGCAAGGCTCCCGTAGGACAGGCGGGCGCGAAAAAGATAAGGTACCGGCCTAACCCGAGCTATGCTTAAGGAAAGTCCGAAGACGCGCGTTACTTACTTTTAATTCTGTTTCTCTCCGAGTTCGAGAAAGTTTTCTCCGATCTCGGTCCAAGTTTTAAGCCCGACGCGATTACTTCCGAAACGAACTCATTCGGTATGTATAAGGCGACACGCACAACATGATCGATGTGCTTAATGAGTCAGTTCCTCGAAATTATTAAGGACTTAATTCTTTTCCCTTAAACTCGAGACGCGTTACATACAAAATACCTCACTTCTCATATAAGATAATATGCTTTTCATTACGAATGATTGATATGATAACTATAAAAACGACTCTCAACCCTCGCTAGATTTTTACTTGCGATAGAAACTCAAATATTTGAAAGTATCGTGAATATACGATTGCACACGAAGCGGGGACGCTATTAATCACTATCTACCTAAATTTCCCGAGTATTGTCCGGCATACCGTTCCCTGCTGGCTCTCTTCCAGACATTTCAATATCCACGGCCTTTCGGTAGGGGTAGGTCTTCGGCAAGCTCATCGAGCCTTTTCAGAAACACACCAACGTCCGAACTGCAGCGCGGAAATGCGAATCAAAATGGAGAGAAAAAGAAAACGCGTTGTTGTTCAATCCGCGCAACATCACCAGCAGGGAAAGCGAACGGACAGGACGGAGTATTCGCACAGACAATCGTTCTCTCATTCCTTTTGACTTTTATTATCGCGACTCTTTGTCCGCTCCCCGTGGAAATCACGTACCTTTCTCCTCAACCCCGTTCCGCATCTTTCTCTTTGCTCTGTTTTTCACCCCGATGATTAGAATATATCAACGTTCAACCGAGAGAATAGCCTTTATTTGCTGTTAGTGCAATTTCATGTTTCTACCATTGTTTTCCCGTACATTCTCTCACGACCTCGCGTAAATTGGCCGTATTTTCCCAGTCGAAGCATTAGCGAACGCATTCTTGCATGCAGAGGAATCGATACAAAAGACATTGCCGCTTCATAATTTCGCTAATGAGCAACATCCATGAGTGGCGTCGGAGTTCTGTTATTTTCCTTCGCTCGATTGCAGCGCGCGTTTTCTCTTTCGCATCGACGCGTTGTCGTTGTTGAGTTCCCGTTCGTATGCGAAAAAAATCCGGAAATGCCGCTTGTAACTTTTGGAACGGACGGCTACCGACGAGCTATGCGGAGCCACGTCGTTCGTAAATCGTGCGTCCATGTTCTCGCGAGAACGCGCGCTTTCAATAAGCACGACTGAAAATGTTCGTAAAATTTCGCACGTTGATTAAAATGTCTAAATCTAAATTCATCAAATTAAAGTGAAATAAACGGGCGGAAAAATGATAAAGATTACAGATTATCGCTTTTGTTTTCTTTTTTATTGTTCGATAACGACGAGTTATGATTGTAAAATTATAACGGAGATCTTTTACAGCAGTAAAAGTGTATCGATCGGTTTCGTGTTATTTCAGAAAGAAATTTCCACGTGGGAAATCGCACCAATTAAGGCAATTAAACTTTTAGTTAATAACGGCACATAAAGGAGAGATAACGGATAATCCCTCTTTTTTTTGTTTGACTTTTCGCGTCTGAACTCTTTTCGTATTGGCTGAGAGAGTACAACTGGCGGAGGAACTGAGGAAAGATGGTGAACGCGGACCTGTAAGTTCCGGATTTAGAAGTTCCTCCCGATAATTGAGTTCCCTACGAAAGCTTGTTGTGTTCAGAAGACGATGACAACGAAACTCTCGGGACAAAAGGCTCCACGAAAAAGCTCACGATTATTAATGTCCCCAAGGAACCTGTCTCATGGCCGATTCTTGATGGAAGATCTCGCAACTATCGCAATGATACATAACATCGCCTCAAGCGTTTTGAGACTACACAGTCTTTACTGATGTAGAAAGACATTCCGGCGCAGTCTTTGAACCCGAACAATCGAATTTAAACGACTGATTGCATACCTTAAAGATGGCGTAAGCTTTTGAGAGAAGGCGTGCAGATTGTGTGCGAACGAAAGGAAATAAACGCTGGCTTGGATTACGGAGAAGACGGCAAAAGGCATTCACAATACTGCGGAATACAGGATGTCGCCATTTTATCCGTCGGTTCACACGTCTACCTTGTACTTCTTCAGAAAAGCGCAGGCGAAAAGTACACATGCAATTTTTCGTGTCAATAGGAAAATGCTTGAAAAATACAACAGCAAGACTCAAATCGTGTAAACCAATTGTGTAAACCAATCGACTGAAAGTAATTACAATCTATTTTGAGAAATAAATCAAGAATTATTAAAAGAGCTTATAATAAAGAATTTTTTACATTCTTTTTTACTTCATACGATGTATAAACTTTTCACTTATTTTTATCGTCGTGCCGTTAATTTCTTTCTTGAACCTTCAGCCTTGCTTCCCACAAGCAATTAAAAAAGATTATACACAAGATTACCTACTTATAAAGATTTACTAAGATTTGATGTAACGTGATAGAATAATAAATAAATAAATATTGTAAAATGTATACTGCGAGTGTACATATGGCGAAATGGCAGTTCTAATCGAGCGTTAATTTTATATTAATTCTGCATCCCTGGGATTGCAGGGATTGTTGAACCTAGGTACGAGAAGAGAATAGGATTATTATTAATATCCTCTACCGCAGAATATGCATTAAATGTTACCATTATATGTTCTAATCGATTCAAATCTGCGCCACAAATATCACCGGGCGATTACGCAACATTATATTCTCATTCGTACCTCATTGATATTTCGACAATATAACAAATATGCAAAGATCATATTATACATGAAATAATTCCGAGTCACGCTTTTCTAGCCTTCAAATTCGAAATTGAACTACAAACCGAAATATGATACGATAACGAAATTATTGATACTATTTTTTGAAATCATGGAGGAAAATAGAAGGAAACTTGTTTATCTAAATGCATTCAGAAATGAGAATAGCTGAGCAGTAAATCCGAACTGACTTAGGATCTCATTGCTATCTCTCCAAGTTTCGAGTTTCTATCGTTGGTAACGTCTTCGACATTATTTGAATTTCGGGGAGCTTTTGGTTAATACAATACTTCCATGCTATGACGTAGAAATAATTTTGGGAAACAAGGAGAACGCGACGTATCTCTAATAGTTTGACTCTCATAAAATCTGCGCGCATAAAGCACCGCCAACTGTGCGCATCCTGTTCCGCTTGGATTATGACTGCTATCGTGCCAAGTCCGCTAAACAAACTTCTGTAATTAGCGAGGATATATAGCCAAGAAGCTTAAATCAGTCCACCAAAATGAAGGAACAGCAACTCCGGGGACGTCAATATACATATGTAAACGCGCATACATGAATATATAAAATTTTACTGTTTATCCTTTTATAAATATGCCTGAGTTCTTATAAATATATCAGCGTGTTTGTACGCTTGCTCGTCAATACATACTTTCCAATCAGTGTTAAAGATTAATAATCACAAATTGAACTGATTTCTTAATTAGCTCCATTCATTATCCATTATCTTTACTCACTTCCGATTTAACAAAATGAATAAATACACCACAATATTTGTAAAACAATTAATAGTATCAATGAATTTAGAAAACAAGTGTGCAATATAGTATGTGTTTATGTTTCGCATGGTTCAGTATTTTGACAAGCTGCCGAGTGTTCTAACTCTGCGTACTCTATATTGGCAATACGCTTCAATATATATGCGTCTACTGTTTGACATAACTTCGCTAATTATAATGGTATTTCATGGCATACGCAAGTAGGAGTCAGTTTGAAACAATCTTGAAATTCTTCATATGTTATTAACAATAAATTAACAATTATTAACAACAAATGCTATCTTTCGCTGGTTCTATTCAGAATGCCTTATATCTATACATATACACGTATAGACACTCTTAATATACATGTACATAGGAATTTATACGTGTAAACTGTTACGGATTTTCGTCTATTATTTTCGGGTCAAAACATTTAAGTTCTTTACCCGGGGATTTCGCTAAGTTGTT
>VBVQ01002702.1:13206-23256 GCA_011636635.1 Tetramorium simillimum
GATTATTCGTTCGATAAAACTTTATGACCTTCTTCCCTTTTTTCTTTCGGTTTGTGCCGAAATTCCAAAGGAAGGAATGGAGCTGAGTACGTGACAAAACATACGGTAGCATAAGGAGGTATCGCCCTTGAGACGTGGTTGCAGTTTCTACTCGCGTACCGCCGACAGGATAATTATCACTGTGATATGCTTGAGCTAGCTCTTCAATGAGAAAGCTCTACACCCCCCCCCACCCTTCGGCATCCTCTCTCGCCCTCTATCCACGGGTTTCTCCATCGAGGAAAGGGCTTACCGTTTCTACCTAAGCGAACAAATCCAATCACTATTTCCACCGGTTGCCTCTGGCTGATTTGCATTACGTGCACGTGCACGTGCATGCGTACACTACGCCTATACAGGATAGTCCGTTCCTAGCCGAGTAAGACGCATGGAGCACGACGGCGAGACCCGAGATCGTCTTAATTAATTCCGTCTGCGAAGCCGCGAAGAAGCGATTCCTTCAACCGAGTGACGTACAGATTAGGAGTAGGCGGCGTTAATTGGTCTCCTCTGTGCTACGTGCTAATCTCGTCGTTATCAAATTTATGCGATACGCTCTGACTTCGATAGACACTGTTAACGATTTCTAAGAATTTACGCTCTTCCTTTCCGATATGCGCTGCTCGCGGTGGCTGTTCGCCAGTTTCGAGCAACGATAAATTCAATTTCTACCGAGATAATAAAATACCCTAACACACATGAGAAAAAAAGGAAAAGATATGGCGCAAGTAAAACTTGCATTTTCTTGCACGAGTTTCTCTCGGATCGAAAACTTCCACCCTAGTAGATATTAGTTTATGGAGTCAGTTATCAGTGTGTGAATAGTATCCGCGATAGAATTTCAGCGCATATATATGGACGAGAGAAAGGAGACTCGGTATAATATGAAACTCTTCGCGTTCACAGAATGCCATTTAAAATAATTGGGAATGCGATACGAGATGTAACGGATGTTTTACAAAATGAAGGCATTCCGTACCTCCATAAAATATCTGCGAACTATTTGCACACTGTACCGGCTACATTTTATATTAACTCTTTTTGAAATTCGGGAGAATATGTGGGGCAATACTTGGGGCGTACGCGGTGTATTAACTTTTCGAACTTTCTGCAAAAAGTATACTTTTCGACAGGTCGCCGATGGGGATATTACACCGCCAATACTGTGTTTATGCGGTGAAGAACGCGCATTGGCCATCAGTCAATGACAACCCGTATCATTCTTTCCCCTTGAAAGCGCCTTTCAGCTGTCAATTGCGACAGGGTTGAATGGAGGACGACGATGTTCATCAAAGGGAGATTATAGTCGTCTAGCGTTCAAAATCTTTGCCACTCGATTACTGTCCTTCAAACCTACCCTGTCCATTTTTTCCGATGGACGCAACTATATTCCTCGAATATAACTCTCGATTCTTTTCTTATCCGCGTAAATCAGGTTCATAATTAATGTAACTGTGTGCATTAATAATCCTAATTATTTATTCTAATTGTATGAACTTTTGCAAAGAGAAAGAGACTTTTAACTGGCAGTAACACGACGCGAACTTTAAAATAGTTCGTAGAAAATTACAGAAAGAATTGTAAGAGGAAATTAATTCGCCATGTATCATGGGATTAAATATGCGTAGAACATTTTTTATCATTCGTTCGTCGGCATGCGTACGTCGGGATTTTAAGCCACCAAGAGAAGAATTTTGAAAATGTAACGCTCTCGCGTGTGACGGAGCGTAACTCGCGATGCCAGCGGTTAATTATGCTGAACGACGCAATCGACATGGTTTCGCTATGCGGACGAATGCTTCGTTTCGATAATGCATTTTGCTGTCGCAGAAATCATTTCCCGGATATACGGTGATTGCGAATTATGCCGCTTGTTATCGTGGCTGAGCATTAATGTCCACGGGAGCGCCAGCGTCTAACAAGGGCTCGGCCGAAACGAAGATTTGTGACAGATAATCGCGACTATTGTTTCGTAGGAACCAGCTTGATACGATTGGGATCGGCCAGCCTTTGTCCCGGTGTACAAGCACGAATTCAATTTCAGCTAGTACGCGTCAGGCTGCATTACGATGGGTCGGCTTCGATCGATAGACGTGTAACCATGCCTCCATCGGAGCGAAATGTTGAAATTCACTTGGTACCTCTGGATCGACGTCGAGCGTGATATAAAATTGTACCGCGATAGAATGATAAAGTAATCCTGAACAATATTGTATTTCATGTATGTATCGGTACAGTTTTACATATGTATGATGTGTGGACATTAGCGATCACCAAAAAAAAAAAAAACGAGAGCGACAGCGTCTCTATCAATATATCGATGTCTTTATCAAACGCGAAAATTATAAAGAACTGTAGAAATTAAAAATAATGAATAAAAATAGTTTCCCTCTATTTCCTCTATTCTGGATTAAATTTCAGATTTTGTCCATACAAAATTCACGAAATGTATGACGTATTAAAACAAAACGTAAATTAAAACATTATTAGAGAAAATAATTTGAGAGAGCTATTATTAATATTATTTTAACTACGATCTAGCCGGAGGGAATTGCAGTCATCCACACATCGGAACTCGTATAATTTTAGGTCACGCAATTACGACGAAAGTCACTGAAGATAAATCTAATTTTAAAGTGATATTAAGCGTTGTACCGTATGTTCCATTATTTGTTTGTTATAAAAGTAGTATGGCGTGCCGGCACTTACATGCGAGGCAACATCGGGCATGACCCTGCGGGTAAGCCGCTCATTAAGCGGATTTGTGTTTCCTACTGCTAATTACTTTTCAATTCTTATGCAAAATTCCGCGGTTACTTTGCAAAAGCCAATTTTGGCTGCGCAAATAATGTTCTAATTTGCGAAATTTTCGCATTAAAAGCGAACGAACTGTTTGCATTAAAATATATAAAATCGACGTGCGGCGGAAAATCACTCGTCGCTCGCGGAAAAGTTAAAACTGCTTTCGGACTGTGTTCCCTGCGTTAATATTCAACATTTCGAATCATGCAATTTAAAAGTTCAGGGAAACGCGATGCGTTGTGGAAATTAGTTGAATTCTTGTTCAAAAGTTCCATCACGAGAACGCAGCAGTTCTGATTTTATTTATTAATTATGCAAGTACCGCGAAACGTTTATTAAGATAATAATGGTCTCGCGCGAAGGGAGAAAATTGACAAACAGTTTAGAAAATGCAATAAAAAGATGTATCACGAAGCAGATGCAGCTATTATGAATTTTGATGGAAATTTCAGCATACGCTTACAGGATAACAATGTTACGACACGTTGCGATACAATATAGAGGCAATAATGAAAAATTAAACAAGATTACTTGGTTGCGTGCTTCGATCAACCCCTCATATCAACATGATTAATGGCGATATACTTAGCTCCGAGATAGGAGGGCGACTGGGCGAGATCGATGTCGCAATAATTCTTTGCGCCTGGATCCAATCTGTGAGCAATAGCGCAGGATTATTAATACCCTACATAATAAAATTTTAGAGTCCATTACGGCGAGAACTATCCAATCGCAGGGGTTATAGATAAATTAAGAGGCGCTCTGTGTAGGATTTATTAAATTTAATGTCTCCTATACTTGATTCCGACACGTACGTATCTCGGTCGTTAAATCTCGAGATACATTATTACTACTCGAAGAACAGTTCCGTAAATTTTGCAAAAGCCCTCTATAAACGTCCACTCTATTATAAATTAACTTTATATATAATTTTACATATTACATTACATGTTATATTTTGTATATTTCTCCTTAATAATTAATTTACTAAGCTTACTAGAAAAGTTAACGCTTTTCTATTTTCTCTTTACAATATTTTAATATAATACTTTTGAATGCGACGGTTCATTTAAACCGTGGGAAGATACGGTGGGAAAATGATTCCACTTGGGTCTCCTAACCCTTTTACATCCGAAATAGCTTCTGTTATCCCTCGATCACGCGTAATATCTTCACTTAATGCTTCGTTCGCGCCGAGTAGTTGTTCCATTCTCGTTTCGGTTTTGTTGCTTTCTTTCACGCTCTCTTCCGTTTCTCCTATTTTGCATATCGAGCGAGCTGCATCTTTAATTCGCCGCGTTGTCGCGTATCCCGCAGGAGTTGCGAAAAATACGAATCTCTCATCAGGGGAGAATTTAAAACAAAAAATGAAAAACATCGAAAGCAAAAATCAGCGACTTTTCGCGTAGTGGCGAAGCGAGACGTTACTATTCATGGAAAAAGTTTTAATTTGCGTGCTTCGCGTTCGGCTCCGGGATTGCCGTTATAACTGTGTGACAGATCGTACGTCGTACTAAACTTTAGTAACGACACAGAGTTACATCACAAAATTAGTATGCTGCGACACGTGCATAACATATTTCCATAAAAATTGCAATTCACAATTAATGCGGCGATAATAACAACCAATTTTTAGAACTGATATAATTGTAATTTATTTATTTTGGACATTATGTGCCCATGCACATAAAATAATAATAACTCTTTCAAAATAATTCTATGGTGTTATATTAAAAAAAAACCTTTTCCTTGCGGCTCACTTAACTTTCATGTGTTTAAACAGAATATAAAAGAATACAATTCAGGTTTTGCCGAATTGTTTCTTCCTCTTAATGAATGATCGGATATCGATAATGCTTTTTAAGCTCTATTCAGCTAAACATGATACAAGTTTCGCAAAGCAGTAGATAGAACGTAGCATAATGTTACTATTCATGAGAAAAGTTTTAATTTTCGTTCCAAGTTCGGGTACATCTCCGCTCAACGGCATTTGGAATCGGTTTACGATCCTCGCAACGGATCCGCGTCCGTCGAACTTTGATGACGGCAGGTAGAGTTTTCCGTATCAAATCGAAGAACTCCATATTCGAAAGTTTTTGATGCTTCAAGAATGTGAAGTTCGCAAAATAGTTTGTTTGTTACGTGTGTGCATAAAAGTGCAATTCTTTTTTCGATTTTATTTCTTTATTTACGCTGTAGACGCATCCTTCGTACAAGGGAGATGTATAAAGCTTAATAATGTGCCCCTGTTGCATCGTATACGAAATTTCCCAATTAGTAAAACTTTACAAAGTTAAACAAACTGGATTTTGAATTGTCTCGTGAAGAAAACCGCGTTGCGGAGGAAGTTTTTATTTTAACGTAAAGCTCTTTTTAATTAAAAATATAAATAAAAAATATTACCTGTTTTTACTGTCTTGTTCTTCTTATATCATCTCGTGTCTAATTCTCATTCTTTTCACTATTTTCAAATTAGACCGTGTCTTGTTTCTACTTTTCCTTGAATGTTTACTCCACGTGGATGTATACACGTGTAAATGTACATGAGTATCCGCAATGTATTGAGCCCGGGTTCGTGAGTTCGCTAAGCTCAAATGACTGTGCGGATCAGTCATCCCTGCGAGATCAGCCGGAAGTTTCTATGTGCGAGATTACGATTTATGCGGTCCCGTTTGAAATAGTCGCGACTTATTTTTGAGAATCAACGATCGCGCGGAAAGTTTTCCTCGTACCAGTCCGTGTTCAAAACAAGTCGACTATATCCGGCAATATCCTCGTGGAGGAACTCGAACATGGAAAATGCATCTTTTGATAGCAGCATGAATGCAGTCAGCCTCAAATTTTTAAGTTCGATACATATCTTTAAAAACGCAATAGCTTCAAATTACTTATTGATTTATCGATACTCAAAAGATGGGAATAAAAATTCGTCGAGATCAAAATTTCCGGCTGCGTAAAATGTTCTTCTAAATGCAAATCCAATAATATCGGATCGCTACGTAATTCAGTTGTATTTGACCGTTCGACGTTCTCGCGCACGACTTTCAGAACGTGTTTCACGAGATTTCTCTGCTCTATAACTCTTTTGAGGCTTTCTAAAAATTCCATTTCATTGTGATGTTGTCTGCAACACTGCGCAAAGAATTTAATATCGCCTGTAATTCGCAGCTTCCATGTCTGCGCGGCCGAGTTTTAGCTTTTGCGCAAAAGCATCGCTCGAGGACATTGGCGCTTTGATGCGGTATGGAAGATATCGATGGCCCACGGTACGGGTATAATGCAATGTTAACGGCACTCTGTCTTTTTGCTTGCCGATGGCGGAATATGCTACTTCTCATCTGTAGCTTATTAACCTAATATCGGAAATTCATTATACTTGAACGCGATAAATTAGCGATTCGGCCGACCTTTTACCTTTAGATGTCTTTGCCGTTCATGTATTTTGCATTCTACCTCACGAAGCCCCGCTAAAGTTTAATTAGTTTATTTCCTAGCGCAGCATCGCGCACTCTTGTGCTCCGCTTCTGTTTTCAATCCGTAATTGGTACACAGAGAACTGCTGGGAGGAAGGAGGATCGTTAACTTGCGGCTTTTAAGAATCTTTCGTGTTCGTCATTACAAAGGGACTAACTCAAAAGTGGGATATTCTTTAATTATAATACACAACGACAGAGTTATTTAATCAAGGTTCTTTTAATTTCATTTAATATAATTTTTTAATTTAAACACAGGATTTCTCGGTCCTGTAAACATTTCAAAAAGTGATTTTTGATTTTATTACTTATTTTATTTGTTATTGTAGCATTAATTATCGCATAAGATTATTTAAGATTCTTTGTGAGAAAGATTCATATAATTACTAGTACTAGTAATAAAAGTACCAATACAATTATATATTCGAAACATCGTGAAATATGTAGCGTCAAACGTTCAGTCGGCATTTGACATTCAATTCATTACGACAAGCGTTCTGAGTAGATATAGAGCGTGATATTGCGAAAATTATTAACGCTTATTAGGTTGCTGCGACGAGACTTCTCCAAAGACGATTCTCGACGGCTCTCATTCTTCCGTATCCGAAGGGACGCAGAGAATCAGCCGAGTCTCGAAAGTAGCAAGTTAAACGATAAATGCAAAATAACTTTCCGCATCGCGCATTTCCAAGTAGACGATAGATCCTACGGGGATGCAGCCGGGCGAAGGAAAATATGCTTTGTTTCGAGTCCGAGTTGTCTCCCCTGTCGCATCGCCTCGGCATTCTGCGGAGACCACTTTGCTAAAGTACGAATTAATGAAGCTTCAATTAACTTCGCTCTTCCGTGCCCGTAAAACTCGCCCGTACCAGCTATCAGCTGAACTACAGTCTGTTCTCGAGCCAACGGAGTTTCGTCTTGCATGGATGCCGACGTAAAGCTTCTTCGGCGGATGCCAGCGAAAGGCGAGTATGTCGTTTCGTCAAAAAAAAGGGGGGAAAAAATGCGGGAAAAGGGAAGAACACGCGGGTGTACCGTGAACTGTAAGCCGTACGAGCATGTCGCATCAAAAGCATATCGACGAAGAGTCAAAGCCGCTGTCGGCCGTCGTGTCTCAAAGCGTCGACCCCCAACGACGGCAAGGTAATGCGGTACTAAAAGTGTTCGCATCAGTTCAATGCGAAATTTATGGTCGATACTATCGGGAACGGAAAATCCACATAGACTGCAAACTACGGAGCGGATTTTAAAGCGACATTTCTCACGCATGTCAATGAAGATTGAGCGGATAGGGAGCGTTGCGCGCGATACTACGATATAGCTATCTAATGATACAAATTCACACACGTGACTCTTACCGGTTCATGCGTTTTCTCGCAGCATCTTTATATTGGATTTTTCTCATATTATGTAATGCTGTATTATTTATGATATAACGTTATTCATTTTCTTCTGTATTTGGAATGTCGCGTATGCTACTTTCGTCGCCTCGAAGAGCCCGAATTGAAATTGCATCGACATTTCCAAGCACGTCGAGAATGCAACGTCGAGGAGTCATTCGAAGCATATGCTCCTGCTCCCGGCAATTACTATTCGATCCGTGGTTTAACCGTATCCTTGATGTCCTTCCCTTTCCCCGGAAACCTAAGAATGCTAATTATGCTAGCTGCTGAAGCGAATGCTTAACAGGAGACCGCTGTCTAACTTATCAGGAAACTACTGCCTAATGCCTTAACTTTTGGAATAAGTAAGAGCGACGGGAAAAAAGCTCGGCTTCATAGAGTTACCTTGTTGTAAATTCGATACGCATCCCGAATATTATTACGGGACAAGCTACGTGTTTGCTACTCGAGAATGCATTACCGAAGCAGATGCAAATTCGGGTTTTGGCGCGTGTCATCAAATTACGATTATGCATTAAACACCGAGGACATGCAAACACCGTATATAAATTTGTAATCTCAGGTAGGGGAAAGATGTCTTCGTGTCACTCTCATTCACCGCAATCTCGAATTGCGAGATGGCTTCTTCCTCTGCTTGAAAAGCTCCAATTTGCCCGTTTGATACTCCACTGACCAATCGAATCAATTAGAGAAGAATTTGCGAGCTCCAATATTCACATACTTATGAAACAATTCTCGTTCGCGAAACGAGAGCCTATTTACATTACAAACTTTAGCCCGGCGAATTATTGCCGACGAATACCTCCAGAGCCGAGTAAATATTGAGCTACAGTATTACGTCATTCAGCGAATCCGTTTAACGCTGCCCACCTAAATGAAGTCGATTATTCTCGCAGATTTTCCGATATCTTTCCCGTGGCAGGCTCTCGATCTTCTCGATCGCTTTTTCACGAGCACTCCTCGCACGAGTATCTGGGATTGACATAATTCATTGTAAGTCACTTGACACACTTGTTCGCCTGGCATATCATTAATGAGAGTTCCTTTCAATAATTGATTCGTTGAGTCAATATCATAACGGTGCAATTCATCGCCAGATATCAGTCAAGAGTCAAATAGTGACACAATCGCGAGGGTTCGTAAAGTATCTTTGCTCGACTGCCGTGTCGAAAATGTCCACGCACAAAAGCAGATTTAATTTCGTTGTATCGATATCGAAATAGTATTTTTCATTTTTTTTTGTTACGCCAATAAATCGAGATAATGATTTTATTCTGTCGATTTCGTTTATCGATTTGTTCATGATTCAACGATCTTTGGAATCTCCGAATGAATATTTTGCGATCAACAAACCGAGAGCCGCGCCCGTTTATTACTGATGTTTCAAAGCGAGGAGCCGTCCGACCGGATCACATGGAGACGTTTGATCCGGTATAAACTAACATCACGTTTGTGGCCGTGTTTGCAGCGAATCCCTCTGCACCGACGGCTGCATCTCTGCCTACGTGTGCGTAACCGATAGGTGTGTTACGTCAGTGCGCATATCGTATCTTCATTAGCGAATGATTGATTACCTATAACGTATCGGATATGTCTGCGTGTTTGCCGGTGCGCGCTATTATCGTGCGTTATAGAAAGCGGATTGACACGAATGTCACTGCGCACGGGCGCACGGCCGTGAATCGATATAAATTACCTTCAAACGACGTTACGAAGTATTACAGCGATGCTTTCGCTAATCATTCATGAGGTTCGATTGTTCTCGCAATACCATCGAGACTTGGTTTATTACAACGCTTGCCTATATCCTCACATTAGATGTACATACATTTGTGCGTATCTGACGTTATCGGATATCTTTTTGATTACTATCAAAGCAGAATCTAATTCAGAAAACGGAAATCCTATAATATTTTGATGAATAATTATCGCGAGCTGTATTACTGAAGAGGTATATCACATTGTTATTTCAACTGTCGAGCTTTCACTTTCATAGCAAATAATTTGCCCTAATTACCTCGTACTGTCAATAACATGTCAATAATAGTAACTAAATGCAGACGTATCAATAGCATTAAGTACAGCCGCTTGTTCATTAGTTTACTCACTATGAAATTTCAATATTAGAGCGTTTAATATTATCATTGATTCTCCAATGTCGTCGTAATCGGCATGCTTAAGGGGATGCTGGCGTTTCGCTCGAACTTGATCGAGGTCGATAATGTAGATCGAATTCTAAGCTATAATATTATAAATTATCAAATTGGCTTTACAGAATACAAAATCCTTTTGCAGGATTAAAGTACACGCAAAAATTTTGTATATATTGTTAT
>VBVQ01002703.1:0-23250 GCA_011636635.1 Tetramorium simillimum
CCAAATTACCAAATATCCAAAATGCAGCGATTCCTGTGAGAAAGTCGATTTCAGCACGATTTTTACTGGACTAAAAGCGGCATTTACACTCAATTCTCCCGAATCCGCTGCGAGGTATGGACACCTTACCGGTGTGCGATCAATAAAGTTGCGGGGCCCTACCGAGAATCGTGTGCGTGCAAAGCCGACATACGCATTACAACGCGGTTCCCTTTATTCGATCGCGACGGGGGTTTCGGGGATTCCGGGGAGAAGGGGGAGGTTGTCAGTCATTCGATTTTTTTCCCCTCTTAATTACTCGCGGGCGTCGTCCCGTTAACGATGTAAAATAGAATGCTCAACTGTGCCGGCTATTTTACTCGCGCGACGTTCGCTCGGCTCGGGATCTGTGTCAACGGTCGTTCACCGCTTGGCTTTCCTTACGCCAAGTACCGGTGCATCGCCGCTCCACGCAACGCTCTCGCACCCGGCTACGCGCGTCCTCCTCATCCTACGGCGTCGCGCTTTTCACCTTTTCACGCCGCGTTTCCCTCGCCATCCAACGGCCGGAAATCCCACGCTGAATGTTTCGCTAGCATGAGCATCGTTACGTCGCGACCGCAACAGCGCGTTCTAATTCGCGAAATGTATTCCCTTTCGCCTGGCAACGTCGTTCTCTCTCGCCTCTCCTCTCTCTCTCTCTCTCTCTTTCATCAAGATCGATATCACGCGACAAGATCACCCACGAGAGAGCCGCGAATCGACAAGTCGCTTCTCGAGACTGATTCGCTTCGCTGCCTGTGACTTGAACTTCCGACTTGTTACCGCGCCGGAAAACGTCATGCGTGTGCACTTCCGCTGCAACAACGAACAAAAATGAAAGAGAAAGAGAGACGGAGACAGAGAAAAAAAGGCCACGATGGTTGACCGCAG
The DNA here is from genome assembly GCA_011636635.1 of Tetramorium simillimum. Lineage (NCBI taxonomy): Eukaryota > Metazoa > Arthropoda > Insecta > Hymenoptera > Formicidae > Tetramorium > Tetramorium simillimum. The sequence continues at coordinate 913 of VBVQ01002703.1, forward strand.
GATTACGTAGCACGCAAGCGCGAAACACAATCGAACACCCGTCCGATTGTGCGACCAAATTCTTCCCTCCGCATGATTTCGTACGTGTCTCGTGTTTCTTGATACTCTAGCGGGATAGCAATCGATAATCCCGCGGACTTGACGTGAGAATAAAAGACAGCCAGGAGCCTGCTATTCTGTTTACTCGCGTTGCGTTATACCTACGTTTGAGATTTATATTCGTCGATTATCTCATCGCGTATTACGTCTCGTCACTCTTTTTGCTTTTATACCAATATATAATATTTTTATTAATATTGTTAACATTTCTCAACATTGATTTTGATAAAAAATGATGCTATTATTAATTTTATATAAACATGTATCAATATTATCAATTAAGATTGACTATAATAAAACTGATATTAATATTAATTTTTTATATGTTAATACAAAATAAATTGCTTGTAAACGCAAATCGTATCTAACGAAAATAACGCGCGGTATTTGTAGAGTATCACAGTTTGAAATTTTGCCAAGTACAAGCAACGCTCGACAACGATTCGTCAGCCAAGATATATGTACTTTCGATACACTTTGACCGAATTCACTTCGGGAATGATCAGAGGAAAAAAAAATGCAGTGGCGACCGTGAACGGTGGCTCGGTGCGAATTGATGATAATTAACGTTAAGGGGTTGAGGTATTCGGCGTAAGTGGCTTCGTTTAAGTCCCTCGCATATATGCGCGTTTGGCTTCGTTGACAGCACAATACGGTGCCATAATATCGGGCGCGATATTGACCAAGTGGCAATCGACGGAAAAAAAAGAGGACGTTACGTCAACGGGAACGCAAACACGTATTTCCATGAACGACGAATGCTCGACCACAGCGATCTTTCCGAGCAGACGGAAGAATGGGTCTCCATAACGCGGTAAATCACTGGCTCGATTACGCGCTGGCGCGCTTTTAAAGTACCTAATCGTTTCCCCGTATCATTCGCAGCCACGGCCGTACCTCGGCGAAGTTCACTAACTGCGAAAGCAAGCACAACGGCGACTTCTATTCCGGATCACTGGGGTTCCATCTTCCCGGAGTCGCGGACCGTCCCATCCACGTAAACACGCTTATCTTGGGCGATAACGGGACAACGGCGGACTCTCCGCAGGCCTGAATGAAAGCGATCGCGCGGCCGGGTCCGCTATGCTCACTGGCGCGAGTCCGCGAGTCCTCGTCTTAAAATAGAGAGGGACCAGGGACGGAGTCGGGTGCACGATCCGCGCGTTTCCCGTCGGCTACTCTCTCGCTTTCTTCTCTCGTTTCCAGGGTATCGGGAAATCGCGTGTAATTCAGAGTACAACGGGTTTCGTACCTCACCTTTTCGCCTTTAAGGCGCGGCACTGAAACAACGAAGAGCGGTCTGTGAATAATCCGTAACGAATAATCGGTATCTCGCGCCAATTCAATGGTCCATTGTCAGTTTCGCGGCCTCTATATCTCGGATACCCGTTCCTCGATTCGACGGTCGGCGCCGTATTGTAGAGGCGACCGTGATCGAAGAAAAAAAAAAGAGGGAAAGGCTCGAAGCGACCCGTGTGTTATGGCGACACTCGTATGATACAATGATTAGTCCCTTACGCAACCCGTAGCCGTAGCGCTGTACGCACTGCGTGCATGCGTGCGTGTGCACCTGCACACGTGTCTATCTCTACCGCAGATCGCACTTGTTCGCAGGTTCGAAGAGATACGGCTTTTCCGGGCCGATCCATTCGACTTCCCATTGTGTCCGTTAGGCGTACCAGACTAGTCTGTGTAGATACCTGACATTTTGAGATATTCTATAGTTGTTTTGTTACCTGAATGGACTCTTGAGTTTCTAGACTAAACTCAGGACTACTTTAAACTTGAGAATGAATATCGTTCTTATGCCTGTTTCTACTAATGTAGGTAATTAATTTTAATCTCAAATTTAATTTACCTTTTATTTTTTTTAGTTCTAAGAATTGGAAAAAGATACAAGGTAAGTTAAACTGGGATTAAAGTTAATCTACACTGACAGAACTGAACATTAGAGATTCAGAAACCGGTTGAGATTGACGTTTGCAAATTGAAAAGCAGAATTTGATCAATCAGATCATATTAATTTCAATCCATTTCGTTTTATTAAATTGTAATCTCCAATGTATAATCTATATAGGTTAAAGTCAGTTAGTCAATTGGTCTCCAAACCTCTAACAATATGAAAAATATTTGTTTCAATTTCAAGTTTAAGATTGTCCTGAATCTAATCTAGAAGAGTCTCGAGAGTTTATTCAGCTGACAAAATAATTGTGAAACATCTCAAAATATTATATACTATAAATATTATGCTTAAAATAATCTTAACACTTTGAGGATCGGTGGCTTTTTAAAGAGCCAGGATATTTATTAAACTTTTGAATTTTGTAAACAAAATCTTTAACCAAAATTCATTAAAACAAAATTGTTTTCTTGGGAAAGAAAAGCCAAGCTGTCAAAGGATTAAGATGAGAATATCGTCCTAATTCTAATAATTCCAAGTTTTTCCTTCGATTTGCCTGTCACCGACGAAGCGTCTGCGTAATTATCAGGGAGCAGCGGGATCGATAACGCTTACGACGACGATAAATCCTCGGGCAGACCGATCGGGAAGCGACATTCAGTGATGACCGCCGGATCCGGAGATCAGCCGGGCGACTTTTGACAAAATGGCATCGTGCCATTAAGCATTTGTCCGCTTCACTGACATCATACGCCAAAACGAATGCCGCGTGAACGCGGATTATCTGCCGCCGCCGCCGCCGGGCGGTCGACCGGCCCGACGACGGCGGACACTTAACGCAATGACGTCATGGTTAATCGCAGATTACGCCCGTCGTAGCGAGCGAGCGTCCTGAAACGCTACGGGAAACGAAAGTAACCGCGATCCGGGGAGAGGGAAGGCGAAAGAAAGGCGGAGAAGCAATAAAACAAAGAGACAATTGATCACGCGGTGTTGGATACACAACGGTCGATCGACTGTCGGGACTCTCGGCTCGATATTAACTTCTTGTGTCGCGTTTCTTCCCTTTCCATTATATTAATTTCCATCGGCGTTGAATGTGCACGGTTCATCGCGCGTCCGCTTCGCATCCTGTGCCCTTGCTTTCGAAGCGGCTGTCCCGAGAGCTGCTGTCGCGAAATGTAGGTCCCTAAAACCTGTTGTTGCGGCGACCATTAACAGACACAATCGAAAATATCAGAATGCGTGATTCATCAAAATATATGAGGAATTGTCGAAGGAGAAATCGACGAGAATTTTCACTCTCTCTCTCTCTCTCGCTCTATTATTTCTATCTATAGCCTAGGGCATCCGGACGGCGTCGCGGTTCGGAATTCCAGCGGAATTCGGCTGTAACGACGCGAGATACGCGAGGCTACTCCCGACATGACACAGCGGAACCCGCTCACGAGCCAATCCCGTGACAACGGACGGGGTTTTCGAATACGCGAAACGGTTATCCGCGGCAGGGTAATTAGCCAGGCGCGACGACGTTTAACCCGCCGAGCGCCGATCGCCGCCCATCTCGGTTACGCGCGCGCCCGAGATTACGGCGCGGCGCCGATAAGAGGATATCGCGCGCGGGGTAGCCCGCGCGCGTTACGTCCGAGGGACCGTGCGAAAATGGCGACATTTTCGGGGCGGCGGGAGGAAAACAGAGCCCGGTCGCCGACGGCGACGGGGAGTCGCGTGGGCCACGTCGTGTCATGTCGCGTCGCGACGCTACGCGACGCCGCGCCGCGCCGCGCCGTGTCGCGCCGCGCGAGGACAAGGGCCGACACACCCCTCGCGCCTACGTCATTCCGCGGCGGGCGAACTCTTCGTTCCGCGGCCCCGTCGCCTTCCCCGATTCGCCGCAGCGTCGGGATGGCCGCCGCCGCCGCCGCCGCCGCTTGGCGGTGGTGGCGGCGTGCCGACGGCGACGACCGCTCGCGCGAATCGGCGTGGCCGATCACACTTACCTACACCAAGGAATCGCCCGCGCCAGCCACCGCCTCCTCCTATTCCCGTGATATGCCCGCGCCCGTTTCACGAACCGTACAGCGAACGCAGCTCGGGCCGCGCTCCTCCGTATCGCCGCTCCTCCGCGCGCGCGGCTGTTCCGTTCGATGAACAGCTTCCCCCCGCCACCACCGCCGCCTCCTCTGCCGTCGCCGCCGCCTTCGTCACTGGCAAGCCCGCACGTCCCGTCTCGTCCCGTCACTCGCCGGCGTCACCGACGATCTCCCGCACCACGTCCTCCCACCGTCCTGCGAACGCGCCGACGATCTACCGTCCGCGCATCGACGCTGCGCTGCGCGGTGGCCGTTCCGGCGCGGCGGTATCCGACGGCTCTCTCGCTCTCTCAGGGCGCGCGCGAGACAGATCCCCGGCGCCGTGTGTATGTACGCCTCCGTTCACTCCGCGGCCGCGCGAAATTCAACGCCGATCTTCGACCGGGTTACCTGTCACCGTTGCCGATCGCGGACACTTTCCGAGTAAACACCACGCGCTCGTGCCTACAACGGGCCATGAATACCATATATAGATGGACAGCGAAATATACCGAACAATACCGAATGACCGTAGAATGAAATCTCGGCGAGCCGCACGGGATCCCTGCTGCCACCTTTCGTCAATCGCGGCAATCTTCGCCAAGCAGGACTGCCACCGTAATTTTCTTCTCCTCAGGGTTGGTAGAAGGGGCTTCATTTTCTTGCGCACGTGCGTGAAAACATTTCAGTAAAGTACCTAAATCGACCATAAAGATTCTGACTATTCCTTTAAAAAAATTTTAAGAAAATTAATAAAAAACATAATGTAAAATAAAAAATGAGATATGTATGTGTGTGCGTACATATATGTACTATATACACTCCCAGATAGCACAAGACGGTTACATATATTTGTTTCCTAAATGTGTCTAAAATATTAAATACGATTAATTTAGAAACGTCTAAAAAACTAATATGTGCCACTAAGGTATATGCCGTAACCCTTTTACTGTTCCAACGAATTACCGCCCTTTAAAAAGTTTAGCACCCATAATATTGTACCCATGTAATAACATGAATTTCGTCCCTGGATAACGGCTGTTGCACTGTGCACGCGCGAGAAGTCATTCTAATAACATTGTTTCTTCTCCCCAAAATTTGTCGTCAACGTCGATGTTCCGAAGTGAGATATGACATAAGAGTTTTACGAGAAATTGTTTTAATAAAGTTACCACTAATGCGGTTTCCACTAATGCGGTTTTTTTTCTAACTTAATCGACTCAAGAATCAATATCCTTAAAGTCCGTCTCATGTTTATGTGCACGTACTTAGATAAGTTTTAACTTATGTAAATTTTATAATTAGATGAAGTAGAAGAATGAAAAAAACTCTTTTAATATACTATTGGAAATTATTTTAATTAGAGTTAATTTTAAACCAATATCCTTAAGCTACTTGTATTTTGACCGTTGATCTTACATTTAAAAAATTCTATTATAATTTTTTTTATAATCTTATACTCTTTGAAATTTTTGAAATGAGATTGATTTATGGTTTTCACTTATTTCGTCACTTCCGGAAAAAATACATGTAATCAGAGTAACTTCAGCCAAATTATCATTATCTTAATTGACATCATTAGCTTAAGTCCAACTGGTAGAATCGCTTGAAGCAGATTTTTCAGCTATACAATTCAGTATCCTTTAGTTTTTTTCATGTTAAAGAAAAAAAGTACTCTATATTAATAAAATAGTGTAGGTGTTACTAGATAAATTAATTTCTTTGATTAATCAGAGTTTGATTGGAATAATCATCAGTGATTTCATTGTAAACGATCTCGTCAGATGAATTAATCACCTGTTGAATCGATTCAAGTTTCATCGATGCAAATTTAAATGAGATAGATATCGCTCGATCGAGTTCCTGTGATAATGAATTCCATTTTGAAGAGAACCAATTTGTGTACCCTATTCATTAATGGGATTACAACTGATCACGACGTCAACAAACCTGTCACGTTTGTCGACAGCGGTTCCAATTAGATTAGATTAGATTCCAATTAGATCAGAAACGGATTACCTAACATTTCAATCATCGCGTTATTTTTTTCTTTAAGAGAATCTGATTGTAAGGTTTTGACTGATCTCCATGTAAAAAATCAATTAATATTTTTTACATCAAAAACTAAAGTATTTAGTTCGTTTTATTATGAAAAACGCGTTTCATACTAAACATCGAGATCTTTTAAAGATCCCGTACAACTGAAAGATTAAATATCTCACCAAATATTTCATTCAACCCAGAATATTCTAATAATAATAATAATCTATTATAGCAATATTATAGCATTCCAGTTAGCTTGTTAGAATATTCTGTATTTACTGTGGGATATCATGTTCTCATATAGGTATACATTATAAACTGTTTACTGAGCGTATTGCTAATCGAAATCGAATTCTTCAATTCACTTAGAATCGATAATTTACATAGTGATATCACGTTAAATAAATACGTACATATGCACGTATCAAATCTGTTAATCCGTACGGTATCATTATGGATACTCCGTATCCAAATGATTTCTATTTATAGAAATTTTTCTAAGAACCCACGTAGCAAGCTGACGTTATTCGTTAAAAAGACCTTTTATAAAAATTTAGCACCTTGCTGCTTTATTCTGTTATTGTTCCTTTTCTTGACAATGTAACCTTAATAAAATGACATTCCAATACCTTTTATAAAAAGGTCTTTTTAACGAATAACGTCAGCTTGCTACCTGGGTTCTTAGAAAAATTTCTATGAATAGAAATCATTTGAATACGGAATACCCACAGTCAAAATAACGATAAATAACGTCAGTTGCTACATAGAAATTTCCTTAATTCCCTTATTTTTCTAAAATATGAACATTCCTTCTAGAAATTTAAAAGTATGTTAATGAATTGTTGGAGATTCCACTAAATAAATGAAACAAATGTAGGAAACAGAATGGGGCAGATAAGGTGCCATTTTTCACATGATGCTCTAAGAATAAAAAAAAAATATATAGAAAAAACTGTTAAATCATCGTTAATGAGACACTCAACGTCATTGCGATAGCGTCATTTCACAACGTTTCTTCGAAAATGCAAAAATATTATCGGGATCACCGACAACTACGAAGTCGGAGCACACCGAATATACATATATACGGGACTCATTGCTTTAGAAAAAAAAAAAAAACGGTGCCCGATGATAACAATATGACGTAAATACTCGTTTAACTGATAAGAATCAATTTAGCAGCGCGAGGGGCACGTCGAACGAGCGAGAGGGAGGGGAACGAATCGGGGAGGCAGATACCCCAAGCGGGCGGGCAGCTCGAGGCGATTAACTCCTTATTTCTTCATTACGCAACAACCTGTTTCAACCACATGAAAGGAATCAATCCGGATCGACGTCGTCGGACCGGCTCGTCGAGCGACGAGGCGGTCAGTCCGACGCGCACCAAATCATCCTGCTCGGCGTTTAGTATTAACTCAGCCTGCGGACCGCCAGCACACACTCCTCGTACCTTCGACGACCTTCCCGAAGAAGAAGATGAACGCGTCTATACTCAGATCCGCCCTCCGCGACGTACGTGAGCAAGCATTCCTTCCCTTTTTGTACCGTTAGATTCATGTAGAACTAGCCAGTCGCCCAGCGAGTTGTCTATAAGTGAACAAAATTTTTTTTTATTTTTTGAAATGATTAAATTCGAGGTACCAACCGGAGAAACCATCGCCTGCATGTATATACAGTATTGTATTTTATGTAATTTATTTATTGTACTGTATTTGTGTAATTTATATAATTTACACGCCTGAGATATCAGTGCCCATGTAAAAATTCAATTATATTGAACTCTCTACGAAACATCTGTGATAAATCATCGCGGATAGGATATTTCTGTTAAATAATTTGTCGTATATTATTTGCAAAATGTTTAATTAATATTCCAAACTTAAAAGGAAGAGATAAGCAAAAATATGCACACATTTAGCTTATCTCTGGCTACTGTTGTAAATTATTTTTTTTATCGGCTTGAACTTTAAGTATCTTTTATCGTTTAAAATTTTATCAAATCAGATATTCGATTACGCTGCACATTCCGCTGACGAGTGAAAAATAAAAATAGCAATGAGAAAGAAATTTATCCATGTAAGATTTCGACTTATTTCAAGTATATACATATTTCATTTGCTATTTTATATTGTTATATTATACAAATTTACGCAGTTCTATGGGATCAACCGCATTTATTCCGTTGTGAAGAACATGTTCAGTTTATATAATTGAGCGTTACGTTCTACTGCTAAGGTCAAATAACTTGTCATAACGATTGGTAGACCAATTTTCTGCACGCAGACAAACATGTTTGTCTCTAGAGTCTTCACAGTCTTTAAAAAGAACAAAAATATCTATTCTTTTACGCTACTTTAACGTGGCTAATAAATAATTTTTCCCATACAATGTATAAACAAAGCGATTTGAAACAAAGTGCATACACATTTTATAGATACCTCAAAGGTTGACGCGAGCGCGAAAATTGCATTTATGCGCATCAAGTCTTAATCATAATCCTGGACCCTTGACGCAATTTACTGACGATGAGATTATGATGAAAGAAACCGGTAAGTGCCTATCTCTTCCATCATCCATCAGAGTTAAAGATAAACGAATTCGTTATGTATAATTTGCTCATAAAAACTTGTTTACTATTTTGCCACTTATCTTATAAATTGTAAATTCATAAAATATTGTGTTTTTTTACTTATATATTCTCAGTCGCTAAGTTGGCTAAGGAGGAGATCACTCCACTCGTACGAAAGATGGAAAAAGAGAACAAGGTGGACGATGGCGTTTTGAAAAAATTGTTCGACAACGGCGTAAGTTTGATGAATCCTTCCGAAATAATTTAAGCTTTCAGATCGAATGAGTATACAAGGTATCATAGATTTTATTGATTTGTGCCAGCATATGTTCTGAGTAAAACTATGTAAGGGAAACATTGACGTTCAAGTACTTTGTTAAAAAGTTATAGTATTAATATAAAATAGATAAAGTCAACATTTATCATTAAATATATTAATGTATTTATTTTAGCTGCTTTATTACTTATATTATTCGCTGTTTATGAAAATAAGCGCATATTTTCCGTTCATACGTACCTACGTTGATACGTAATTATATATAACAAAAAAATTCTAAATTAAATTTAAAAATATAAATATGCTTCATGAATATGTCAGGTAACATTAAGCAGAGAAAATGGTAGACGTGGGGCTATAAAAGGTTCAAATGGACGGACAGTGAATGTGTTAAAGTCGTTGAAAGCGGTCGTAACTTGTATACACAGCCGGTCTCTCCACTTGTACATGAAAAATACTTGGCCTCGAGATACGTGTAACAACGTGTGACTAGAAAAACAATCGATATTTCAAGAGTCGATAAGATTAAAAAAAAATAAACAAGTTAAATGTATTTTCCTGATGATGTCAATTTTTCAATGATAAGGATTTGGAAAGAAAACTGTCAATTTATCGTCCGTGCATTTGCTCGTATCGCAGCCTTGAATAAACTTATGCACAATACTTGTTCCGTATTTTTACATGCATGCGTAGATTGATAAAATCCGGAATATTCCGTGTATGCAGCGACCAATTTTGGCGATAGACTGAATTTATAAATCTCTATCAATAGCAACTTTCGCTAAATAAAATATATTTCTATTGGTTCTAAAATTATGTTTATTTGACCGCGATTGTTGCATAAATACGATAATATCGACAACATGTTTGACCTATTAATCGCATAAAAATGGCATGACGTGTATTAAATTAGAAAGTCGGAAAAGCAGATAAGTTTCTTCATTAGCACAAGCTGCTCGAACACAAGATGTTCTTTATCGCCCACACGCGAAGATATTTTTTTATCATTTATGCACGTACATTGATGATATTCTTATATCACGTTATCATGTACGTAAAGATTGTGTAACTCAGCGTGGAAATATATCTTATCAATATCTTGTTTTTATGTAGATCGATAATAAGATTTCTTTATGATAAGATCTATAAATATTTTCTTTATTTTTACAAAATGTATAAGCCATATGTTTTAATGCGATTCCTGCGAAGTATTTCCACAACCTTGAAAGATTTTCTGCCAAGTTCTTGTGTTAGGAGAAAAAAAAATCAATTCTATAGAATTTTATGAAATGTATAACAATAAGATCATAATATCAGTCTTTTGCGCAACGATCTTTTCAACCGTTATTCTGTGAAAAACAAAGTCTTCTCGCGTGTGACCGACACGGTCGTTCGAATAACGCGTTAGAACGGACGATAAAAGAAAACATATTGCGCTGCTAAAGACATTCATAATGCTCTCTTTAAATATAAATTAACATAATGACGAAATATATTATTTTAACATTTGAAACTTTATCGATTTCAGCTGATGGGCCTCGAAATCCCAACAGAGTACGGCGGTGCAGGCTGCAATTTTATGAGCACAATTTTAACCGTCGAGGAAGTCGCGAAAGTCGACGGAGCCGTAGCCGCTCTTGTTGATATACATAACACTTTAGTAAATTCATTGATCATCAAAGTTGCCTCTAAGGAACAGAAAGAGAAATATCTGCCGAAACTAGCGCAGAATTATGTAAGTTGTTACATGTTTTTATTGTAGAGAGACATTGATGCATAGATAAGGAAATGCATAAAGAACGAAATGTATTTGACGATATTCTTCCAGGCCGGTAGTTTTTGCCTGACGGAACCTGGTTCTGGATCCGACGCGTTTTCCCTCAAGACCGAAGCGAAAAAAGATGGGAGCGACTTTGTGATAAACGGAACGAAGTGTTGGATCTCGAATTCGGATATCGCAGGCGTTTTCTTGGTTTTCGCTAACGCAAATCCTTCCGCGGTGAGTAAATTCTTACGTATGCAAAAGAAAAATTTACGGAGTCATCACGGTAACGTTTCTTTTAATTATACAGGGATATCGCGGCATTACGACTTTCTTCGTGGAGCGCGATACGCCAGGTCTTCAGGTAGCTAAACCTGAAGACAAGCTAGGCATCAAGGCATCCGGAACTTGCATGATACATTTTGACAACGTTAGGGTAGGTATCACAAATAAAAAAAATAAATCTCACAAGCGCATGCACGAAGTCATTTTTATTTAAAATATAAATGCATTATTATAATTCATCTTTTTCTCTAGGTACCTGCAAGCAACATTTTGGGCGAATTTGGACATGGATACAAGTACGCTGCTGGATTTCTGAATGAAGGGAGAGTTGGGATAGGCGCACAAATGATCGGCGTAGCCCAAGGAGCTTTGGACGCGACTATACCGTATACGCTGGAAAGAAAGCAATTTGGAAAGGACATTTTTTCATTCCAAGTACGCTCATTATTTTACAAAAAAAATTCCCGTAAATATTTAAGATCTAAGAGATAATCTCTATTTTCAGTCGATGCAACATCAAATAGCTCAAGCTGTAACCGACTTGGAATGCGCTAGGCTGTTGGTTTACAATGCGGCTAGACTGGTAGACGCCAAAAAAGATGTTATGAAGGAAGCGGCTATGGCCAAATTAGTTGCGTCCGGTATGTAATTTGCTAATCGGAATGTTTCGAAAACTCAAGACTAGATAAAATGAAACGCTAATATGTGTTATATCTATTTATAGAAACTGCACTACGTGTCACTGCAAAATGTATAGATTTCATGGGAGGCGTCGGATTTACGACAGACTTTCCTCAAGAAAAATATTTTAGAGATTCGAAAATCGGCACTATTTACGAAGGTACGAGCAATATGCAGTTGTCAACGATCGCAAAATGTATACGAAAGGAATATTCATAAATTGTTATAAGCTCTAAAATCGTTATGTATGTTTAGCTTATAAATTGCAGTATAAGAGATCATTTTTAAGATAAAGCGCGTATGTACTGTTTGCTTCATTTAAGAAGTATTTTTATACTTTTAGAAATATATTTTTATACTTTTATAAGTCGATTATCAAGTATAAAAAAAGACCCCACCACAATACTAATAAGCCTTTCAATATTAAAATTCAGCGAAATAAATTTACTACAGTAATATATAGAAATAAGAGGGATGTACATAAATGTGCTACATAAAATAAAATTAAACTGTTTGTGATAATCTTTAATTAATGAAAATCATCTTATATTTACATCATCTTTCTAAAAACATAGATAGAGTATGTACAAAGTATAGAGCAACAATAATTACAATATGCTAACAACAGTTACAACATTTCTCTTTTATTTTGGATCATGAGGTAGTTTAAAACCCACCAGATCCGCAGTTTCCTGTATACTACGTTCACCTTTACCAGCGTATTGCTTATGAATCTCATTGCACGCCTGTTGAGACTTCAAATAGCAAAGATACATCTCTCCTAAATTCTTCAATTCCTCTCGCGCTTTACATAAAACTTCGGACGTTTCTTTATGAGCGTGCGCCTGTTCCATAATATATTGTAACATTGCGTTCTCCGTTATTTTCTTATTTTGCGAGACTCGGCGCAGCTCTTGCACGAGAGAACGAACAACTTTAATATTAGTATTATTCATTGTCGCCGTATTCTGAAAGTAAATTCAATTCATTAGCAATCAGCAAAGAGAAGAATGTGCTCCATTCGAATAGTTCTGTAAGAAATAAAGAGGGATAATTACAGTGCTGAATGTTACGCGTCACTGCGCGGCTGTAACAAATTCGACGTCCTTCGTTAAATACCGCGGTTCCTCCCTGGAGCTCCAGAAGCCCTCCGGAACCTTAAGCAGGTCCTGCCTGGCAAAGATATGAATGCTAAGGTCGTTGAAAACTTCTTCGTACACGAAGGAATTTTCCAATCGAATCTCTGTAACATAAGGTCGAATGCGTAGCATGTAGCCAGCCATATTCAACACGTCTCTACGCAAGCAATCGTCGACGGTCGCCGAAAGACTGTTGGCGAGCAGGATGCAACCGCTCAGTCCGTCGCCCCAGTTGGCATAGAGGAAATTATTGGTCAGCTGCCGCGAGCAGTGCGGCATGTACACGAGGGTCATTCTATCCCGCTGGACGACTCGCTTGCCCTCCTCGTTCGTCTCTATGACCTCCAGGCCCAGGGTGCGCAGGGCTCGCACCTCCTCGGGACGGAACGCCGGGTCGTAAACGTGCACATGGGCCGGTTCGTGTCGCACTTTCAGACACAGAAGGAACGCCAGCTGGCATCTCGACGACCTAGACTGCGAGAACTGTCCTAACCCATAGCAGACTATCTCGGATACACCATCGGAGCCTAGAGCGGCCAGGGACTCTGTCAGCCGGCTAAAAATGAGTCTGGTAAACGGCGCGTCCCTGACCTCGGCTACCGCCCTGTCTAACGTGCTGAAAATCGCCGTAAAACACACAATTGCAATTAGGATCAACAAGGGCTTTTTTGGAGAGGGAAGGGTATCTAACGTGCCATTAGCCTAACCAGGGCCTCTGTGAGTATCAGAAACTTTTCACTATATTTCTTAATCTTCACTATTGTCCATTTTTACCAACGCAGATTAACTTTAATCTCAGCTTAACTTACTTTTTATTCTTTTCTAATTCTTGGAATTAGAAAGAGATAAAAAGTAAGTTAAACCGAGAGTAAAATTAATCTAAGTTGATAGAAATGGATGTATACTTCTTGATCCTTACTATTTGTAAATTATTGTTTTTATGGGTGTGTGTTGAATATTTGTTTGTGTACGTCTGTAGTATAGTGAACTAAGATCTGTGGGGGGTGCTTTCCAGTAACGTATGTACACAGACGACACTGTGTAACACAGTATAACATAGTATCATTTCGTCCTTGTTGTTTGTTGAATGTTAAAGAGAGATTAAATGATTTACTGTGTTACAGTGTCGTTGCTGGAAAGCACCCTGGGTTTGCTAGACCTAAATGACTGTGCAGATCAGGGGATTGATTCTGTATCTTTTGAAAAAGTGAAAATGTGAAAAGTGAACAAATTTACTAGGATATTTGTAATTTCATTGGTCAACATCTAGTAAATATGATCACTTTTCACATTTTCACTCTTTTAAAAGATACAGAATCGACCCCCAGCCGGTCTTTCGGGAAATCATTAACGAGGGCTGCCCGCGCGACAGTTAGGTTAGGACGCGTCAGGTTAGGGTCGGTCGGGATAACGACACATGAAACCGTGTCACGGCTTACCGGAGAAGAGTCTCGTGATCGATCTCGCGATCCTGCTCCGCGATCGCGCTTGACGAAGTCGCGTTTTCAGTTAAATTCCTTCTCCCTTTATGACGTCGTCCGCTGCGAGTCACCAGCACGAAGTCGTCCGCTTTTGACATGACTGAACGTGGCGCCGCTTGTTGTTACTTGCGTCTCCTCACGCTGGGCGACGCTGTTAATCGCGCTCGCATCTCTGTTTTTTTCCTATAATTAATTATTAATAATTATTATCTTTTCTTTACTTATATATTAATTGTAAAAAAGATATCTCTTTCGTATGATTAGACGTTCAATGGATCGAGTTCTATTGAAATATAACGGGATCGACATTAATTCTCGTACATAATTGGCGGCAAGTCGTTCTAATTTTTAAAGGTGTTCTACAATAATAACCCATTAAACACAAAGTAACAGTAATGTAATGTCAATGTTAATATTTTTTACTCAACAATATAATAGTGATATATGCAAGACATGTCATATTGTGGAGTACAAAATTGTAACATTGACGTTACATATTACTGTTACTTTATGTTTACTTTTGTAAAAATTGTAAATACCTTGTCGCCAGTCGCAAACGATATAATTGATGAATTACATCGCCATATCACGGCGTTTGCGACTGGCGACAAAGCATTTGCAACTTGTTGTAAAACCCCCCTTATTTAGAAAAAAAATCCTCACCGGATGTTGTACATTGTCGGCATCATAATTGCGTTTCTCACCCAGACAGCACAAGATCTCTAAGACATGTCCTATGGACATTCTCAAAACATAGAAACGTTCTTAGAATATTTTTCTTATAAGATATATTTAAAAATTTGTGCTATCCGAACAGATGACAAAAGATCTCCAAAACATGTCCTATGGACACTCCTAGAACATAAAGACATTCTCAGAAAGTTCTTAAGTACCTTTTGAAAACTTGTGCTATCTGGGTTGATTGCGTTCGAACTTTTTCGAGAGTTTCGCATTCTCCTCGTGACTCAAGTTTTTTTTTTTTTTTAGAATCTATCGTTATTTGTAATATTTCAATGTCATTTTTTACCAATGTAAATTAACTTTAATCTCGGTTTAACTAATTTTTTATTTTCGTCAAAGTACGAAATTAAAGTCAATCTACATAAAATGGATATAAAAATGATAATTATTTATGATACTTATCACTTAATAAACGATAATTACGCTGTTTTGCATTAATGTTATGCCACGTGTCCGCAAAGAAAACAACGAGAGTGTTGTTACCGTTTAACACGATGTCAAATAAAATAGCTTTTTATTCTTGCACGAGCGAACAATGCGTTTCGATAGTCCCCGGTAGCGAAAATAGCGCTCGATTCTATCGCTTAATGACGCCTTAAGCGCGAAGACATCGGTTTTTTTTTTACCGTTCAGGGTCGTTAGGCTCAGCTAGTAGGCTGGGCCTCGTATGCCTCGTGCCTCGTATGAAAACGCACGGGCTAACGGGACGGTCGCCGAGGTAGTGGAAATGAGTCATTCGTTACTGCCCGCCACGACCCATCGCGCATAACTGAGCAAATAAGTCGCAATCGTGCCGCGACGAGGACGACGACTGCCTCGCTGCCGTGAATCGATCTAGAGAAACGTCGTACAAAGAGAGATCTTTTTTTTTTCTCTCTCTCTTTCCCTCGGCACCGGACTCGCCCGGATCGCAAACATGACGCGGAGTTTCCTCGACGCGCTTTGAACGCGCCTCGAATTAAAGTGAGCAATCCTCCGCGCGTGCATGGCCGACCACTTTCGAAATTTCGCCTCCATAATGAAATTGATGTGCGACGTGCAGCTGAATGAAATGCTCCCCGACGAGTAAAGCAATCGAGCAATTACTCAGTAAACACTGAGTAAAACAGTGAGATGGCATCGTTATAATTTTCTACTCAACAGTGTAACTGCAACGTTTCGTATTCTGCGAATAATAAGTACATTGTTGAACAGCAAGTTTCAACGTTAATGTTATATTAATGTTAATGTGATTTTCTGCTCAATAATGCCATTAAAACGTTTCACATAACAGTTACATTGTTGAGTGGGAAATTATAACGTTGTTGTTGTATTGCAATGTAACGTCAACGTTGTAATTTTTTACTCAAAAGTGTAACTACAATAGTTCACGTTTTGTCTATAACAGTGGAAAATTGTTGTATTGTAATATAATATTATAATGTTGTAATTTTCTACTCAACAGTGTAACTACAATGTTTCACGTCTTGTAATAAAACAGTGGGAGATTATAATTGATGTTGTATTGCAATACAATATTAATAAATTGTAATTTCTTACTCAATAGTGTAATTGCAATGTTTCATGTTTTGTGTATAATAATAACACTGTTAAGCGCGAAATTATATCATTGATGTTACATTACTGATATTTAGTGTTGTGTTTCTCGTAATATCCGAAGAAGATAATAATTTTTTTCCGACGATAATGAGTTTATTGCCAATACGATATAAACTAATAATAAAGATAGTAATTTTTTGCTAACGCTAATGAGTTTATTGCCAGTACGATATAAACTATTAAATTTTTGCCTGCGCTCACTGACTAGACTTTCTAATTCGAGAGAAGAAGATCTATACTGCTTTCTCTTTTAAATTCCATTGCGGCAACATTTAATGTTTGCTGGGTATGACAATCAATTAAAAAACGCCAGAGATTGTGCATTACGGTTTCAAAAACATCGCATACGTAATACGAATTTTTTTTTACAAAACGTCAGATAACAAAGACTCGGCCAGATATTTTCGCGCGGCCGGGACGGCGCGTCGTGTCCGCGGGGCGATATAACAAAACTGACGTGTTCAATCTTTGCGCGGCGAAATGACGAAATGAAATTGTTGAATTCCGCCGCGGTATCCGCATCATAGATATCTCGCGTGTCCCACCGCCTATACACGGTGGCACTGTGCCACCGTACTCGCGAAATATATAACGACGAAAATGTCGCTTAGCTTGTTAGCCAGCGGGGGACCAGGCGCAGCAGGTGTGCGAGAGGTGACGCGCCTTTTGACTCCCGACCAACTGACTCCGCCGGTGTGATGTTGTCGCAATGTCCCTCACCTCGAGAACAAACAGATGGGCCTCGAGAGTGATCATAATATTACAGCTGGCGACCTGGAACGCCGTCGGCATCGTTCTTCTTCACCGGGGCGTCAGCACGTTGCGTAGGAGAATCCTGGAGACCAGCTATGTTGTCGAGGTAATCGAGCTGCGGAGATAGATACCGATCTTGCGATTACGTAAATAATCATTATATATGTAAGAATATTTCTTTCGTTGCTTGCTATTTATCTTCATTATATATTAATCCATTATTTATTATTTATGCTTATATATTGCCCATTATATTAATTGCAGGTATAGATATTATATGAGTCGCTGAGAATCGAAGTGGTATAGCTCAAGATAGCACATGATATAACTCACTTTCAAGGACTGTAAAAGACAGGAAGAAAATCATAAATCATTAAAATTTCTTTTACCACATGAAATTTTAACATTTTTTTTACAGATTTCACTGATTAAACCGGCTGTAAAGCTGGAATTTATATTCAATCGAAACTTGTTTTGTTTCTCGAAATGAGAATAATTGAGTTATACTACTTTCGTTTTCAGTTCATATATACATGTACATACATATACATATAGTTTGGATTGTGTAATCACAATTTCAAGGACTGTAAGACAGGAAAAAATCATAAATCATTAAAATTCCTTATCACATGAAATTTTTTAAACAGATTTCACTGATTAATTGTTGTAAAGTCTAAATTCAACCAAAACTTTTTAAATGAAAGAAATTGAGTTGTATACCACTTTAGTTCTCAGCGGTTTATATACGTATGTACATATACATATAGTTTGTAATCGCAATCGGGTTGTGTAATCGCAATTTCAAGGCCTATAAAAGACAGGAAAAAATCGTAAACCATTAAGACTCGAATGCACCAACGTTATTTCGGCTTTGAAACGGCAGTGAAACGTGTGTCTTTATTTATTTAGAAAGAAAGCTGAAGATAAACACATGTTTAATTCTCGCTTAAAGCTAAAATAACGTTGGTGCAACTGCGCCTAAAATTCCTTACCACATGAAATTTAAATATTTCTTTTACAGATTTCACCGATTAAGCCATTAATTGTTATAAAGCCTGAATTCAACCAAAATTCAAAACTTTTCAAATGAAAAAAAATTGAGTTTATACCACTTTGGTTCTCAGCGGTTCATATATGTGCACATGTACATATAGTTTGGATTGTGTAATCGCAATTATCTCTACTTATATAAAATTATCCAGAGGCATAAACATGCTCTTTTATCCGCAGGCAGATCCGCCGACCGATCTGGAATCCGTCCTGTCGCCCACAGGACCAGACGGAAGTGAATATGACTTATCTACCCAGCGACAATCAATCGACAAGAATGTGGAGATAATAATTCAGGTAGATCCGGAGAGATTGTCTCCGTATGACGACAGGAATCTCTCTGGACTAGGCGCGATTACGAGCGAGCGATTAACAGACGCGGTTACGGATCCGCTTTCTCGCGCGAATTCTCCCGAAGCCTCGACGACTGTTCGAGAAACTCCAAGCCCGCGATTGCGGAACCATTTGATAGCAACGGATCGGCGTATCGACGATCCCTTCGACGAGGATAAAGTCGTAACGAGCAAGATCACGAGGATAATTCGGGATAAGGAGCACATTCTCGGCAAAGAAATCTCCCGGAGCGTCCACGAAGAGGAGAATACCACTGCGATCTCGACGAGGAAGGAGAAGGATTTGGCGGAGAACGCGACGCATGCCACGGTGCTGGAAAGTACCGGCGACGAGAAGAACAGTCGCGGTCAATTGGTGTGGACCAGCGAGAAAAACGTGAGATTATCCCACATGATCGAGGACGGCGCGACGACGGCCGTCGCCCTGGTAGCGATCGGCGTGATCATGCTGCTGGTGGGACCGGTCGTGATCATACTGCGGGTCCTGGACGAGAGGAGGCGAGCGAGGAAGCTGATCGCGTTGTCGGCGAGCGCGCGAGAGGACCCGCCACCGACGTACGAGCAGGCCGTCCTCATGGACGAGGCGCCGAGGTACTCGACGCTCGCCTTGAACTACGATCATACGCCGCCGCCCTCGCCGACTTCCTCGTCCACCTATGCCTTCTCGAACGTCGCGACGTAGTCGTGTTCTAGGTGGAGAGTCCGTATGAATTGTGGGCCTCTCTCATGTCTGATAGACATTTGTCAGCCTTTTCTTCCATGTCCGCCAATATTTTAATGAATGTTAAAGTCCTACAGTTTTAATGTGGAAGTACTAAGTAATCTAAGGTAGTTTTATTGCGATGCTTAGCAACTATGTTTGTTACTGAAATTGAAATATTACTAAAAATTACTTGGGCTAGAGAAATGAAAAGCCGTCAGTTTATAAACTGATTGTTTAATAATCAGTCTTATAGTCAGAAAAAGAAGAACAAATGACGAAGAAGGGAATATTCCTTCATTTATTGTTTAGCCTACATCTTGAAACCTTGAAAATAATTATTTCAGTAACATGGAATTTAACAAAATAATTCTCATACCTAGAGGAAAAAAATTTTTGAATTTTCTGTCTTTTTCTCGCTCAAAAAAATCAGGCCGTTACTTGAATGGTGTCCGTCCTTCCTGTAGGCGTCCCTGGACAGAACTGAATAAAAACAATTTATTATTAAGTAGCTGGTCTTTAAATTAATTAATTATTAACCTTATTAACCTTAGTAGATTGGAAGGGAGAAAAAGTGCAATGTAAAAGTTAAAAGACGAGAGAAGTTTTCTTAAAAGTGCACGTCGACAATTTGGTGACTATGTAAATGTTCAAACAAAAATTCAAAATTTATAAATTATGATGAAATTTCAAACAAAGTTTTAGCAATTCTTTTAAGCAATTTCATATCGATTGGTATCCAGTCAGCCCAAAATATTTTAGCCAGATTTTTTCAATATAATTGGAATGTTGTAATATTGCTGCAATATTAGAATATTTTGTTGGCTGGGATCAATTGTCAATTAAACTGAACCAACGAGAACAGAAAAAAGACATGTGACATTTTAGTCGCAATTGAATTAATAGTCGATTTTGCTATAATGAACAGTTTCTTTCAAATCTTCTTAAATAAATCTAGACAGGACATTCCAGCAAAATTCTTGCAATATAACTGAAATGTTAATTTCTAGAATTATTCTAAGTTGGCTAGAAAAACAAACTTTAAGAGGCTTCTTTTTCAGAGCAAAGTAGCACGAAACTTACTGAAAAATTCATATCGCCTGTAATAAAGCAATTTTTTGTTTTTCTCAAATAAATTATTCTGTCGCATGGCTCCTTTCAGTTCTAATCGATTCAATTAATCAGAGTTAGATTGAAGAGTGCTCGTGGTCGCTCTTTAAATGAACGCACGTGCGCAATGCGTTGATGGAAATTGGATTGATAAAAATCACGCCGCGCCGCGCCGCCTCGCGTCAAGCGAGACAGTGAGCCAGTCAATCCATCCAACATGGTGCTGGAAAGTACGATGATATGGTGAGTTTTGCATTTTACAAAAATTTGCGATTTTTAACATTGTCCCTCGCGATATTTCTACGCTCGTGAAATTCGTTCGTTCCGCGGACGAGAGATTTCCGCAGTGGCTCAATTTTAGACGTTTAACTGTTTGCAATTTTGAGGTTAGCGTGTGACAATGACGTTGACACAATCTCAGACGCTGGCCCCTCTCGAGACGTTTGTCCTCGTTTGTAATCATCGTGTGCTCAAATCAAAGCGATCTCAATGTTTTGCAGCGTCGATAACAGCGACTACATGAGAAATGGCGACTTCGTGCCAACCCGGCTACAGGCGCAGCAGGATGCCGTCAACTTGGTGTGCCATTCCAAGACTCGCTCGAACCCCGAGAACAACGTTGGGCTGATAACTCTCGCTAAGTAAGCTGCGTAACGGCTCAAACGTCCGCTATCACCACGAACATAAATGTATTTTTACAGCAAGGTAAATTTAAACAGAAATCTGTGTACTTCCAGCGTGGAAGTGTTGGCGACGCTCACCAGCGATGTCGGCAGAATACTGTCCAAGCTCCATCAGGTGCAGCCAAACGGAAAATTGGCTCTCATCACAGGCATCAGAATCGCTCACGTAAGTCATCTGGTTTATCTAAATTTTATCAAGGTGCACTAAGGATTGCTAAACTTGCAGTTAGCATTGAAACATCGTCAAGGGAAAAATCACAAGATGCGCATTGTTGCATTTATTGGAAGCCCAATAGACATCGATGAGAAGGAATTGGTCAAGCTGGCGAAGCGCCTGAAAAAGGAGAAAGTGAACGTCGACGTTATAAGCTTCGGCGAGGAGAGCATCAACAACGAAGTACTGACTGCCTTCGTTAATGCGCTGAACGGCAAGGATGGCACCGGAAGTCATCTCGTCACTGTTCCGCCGGGTCCGCATTTGTCAGACGCCCTGATCTCCTCTCCTATAATTCAGGGCGAGGACGGCATGGGAGCGGCTGGCATGAGTGGCGCTGCGTTTGAGTTCGGCGTCGATCCAAATGAAGATCCCGAGCTCGCACTAGTCAGTATCCGAGATTTCGTTGAGACTATCTCTCTGCTCTCAAAATTAATTTTGATAATTTTATAACGCTGTGACTTTTGTCAGGCTCTGCGCGTCTCTATGGAGGAGCAACGACAACGTCAGGAGGACGAGGCTCGTCGCGCACAGGCGAACGAGACTGCCGCGAATAAGCAGCCGGAGACTATAAAGGAAGCTCCCAACGAGGAAGCTATGCTGAAACGTGCCCTCGCCATGTCCCTTGAGGGTGCGGACGACTCGACTGCCGCTAGTGATACCACTGCTCCAAGCAGAGGCAATGTTCCGGACTTTACTAACATGACAGAAGAGGAACAAATTGCTTTCGCTATGCAGATGTCTATGCAGGATCAGCGTAAGTTTTCAGATAACTTAACAATTATGCGTCTATATATGTAAATATATATATATATATATATATATAT